>CAINUL010000008.1:600000-887675 GCA_903853725.1 Aureobasidium uvarum | reverse complement strand
GATCAATGGCAACTACGACGAAGCTCAAGACATCACCATGGAGCCATTCTTCCGCGAGATTCCTGGCAAGGTCAAATGGGTTCGTNTTCCCGAGAGCAGTCATTGTCCTCATTTGGAAGAAACAGACGCTTTTGTTGAGGCTGTCGGCAATTTTGACCTCTGAGTCATGATCTGATTTTTTGTCCACTTTTGGTTCGATTTGTTGTTTTGTTCTTTTTCTTGGTTCTTCTCTCGATTTCATCACAACTTCCGTAATATACCCCTGTTCTATTTCTTCCATGAGTTTACACATGCTTTACTACTTTCCTCGTTCTATCGGTCCTCAACAGCCATTTACAATAAAAGTCGATTGTCTGCCGTACACACTATGGAAAACCATCACGCCTCCCCTTCATCCAACAGAATACAGCAAGAGATCTAATATCATGACCATTGTCACTTCGATCTCCCAAATTGTTTGGTGCAATTCCAGTCCTCTCAAGAATGCTTGTATATGGTTGATTGGTCAAATTGTATCCTTCTAGTCGAAGCATTGCTTACCTGGAACTGACTGACGATTTCTCTCCCATGCTCATGCTTTGCGAGTCTCTTGGCCATCGCGACTGGAAGATGACAACAAGAAGAACGAGAGATGCTCTACCTCCGGAGAGACATCAGCAGTCATTGTTCAAGTTACTGCTCCTCATTCTGATGATGCTAAGGTAAGCAAAGTCATCAGGTCACTGATGACTTATACTGATGCACCATCTCCGGTATCTCAGCATTTCTTTACTTCGCCATCATCAAGGAGAGACACCTGGAGGGATTTTGGCTCACAGACCTGCTACTCTTGCTCTCGTCGGTGGCAGAGCAATCTTCTGTGCGACAGTGGCTGTCTCAGTCTTTGTCTTTGACATCTGAAGCTTGATGGAACTACGATGAGATCCAGAAGTCGAGTTGGATGACAGATATCTAGTATGACGGAAGATTTCTTCTACCTTCTACATTCGAGGTTGCGAGAAGATCAGCATCTCAAAATCTGGGTTCTCCGAATCCAAGAACATGTTGTGTACACTGTTGTAAAAACTGTCTTTTCTGGACTTATCCCGGAGACAACTATTCATCAGGAAACAACCTGTTGTGAGTCAAGGTGGAGTACCCTGTTTGTAGCAGATGCAAGGGAATGATCGTACGAGATCGTAATCTCATCATGAAAAGTACGTAGATCATCTTAAGCACCTCTATCACCTGCTACTAGTTCTGTATTACCATCGATCTCTTACTTGCTTTGTATATGGTCAATAATACAGAATCTCAGTTGGACGGTAGATCGCGCAGTGTATTGTCGCTGGGTAACTAGATTCATATCGAGAACAACGAGCACCAGGCTCCTATGCATCGTATGTCAACCTAGGCTAGTAAGTATTATGTATAGTAGCCTGCGCACATCAGACCTATTAGAAGTTTTACTAGCGAGACAAGAAGATCATCGTCGGTTTCATCGACCCAGTAACGTCGCCGATGTACCTACATTTGAATCAGTAGAATACTTGCAATTTTTACTCCTTATGTACGCATCCACCAGATTGGCTTCTTGGGCTCTCAGGCTTGCGGACAAAGCCCGATTTCAGTAGCTCTTTAGATTGTAAGAAGTTCTGGTTTAGTAATGTACGTAAAGTTAAACTCCATGTGACAATACTGAGGCAATAGAGACTTGAACTTCCAAGTTATTAAAGATGTTACTAATTAGTATGGTATAGTCTAGGAGATTATGAATGATATAGAGAAAGAAATAGAAGATGGACAAGTTGTGTTATGCAAGGGTGAAAAATCCTTTATTTCGATGTCACAGGTCTTGCATAACTTAATTGCAAGTAAGGAATGTTAGGTAACTTGTTTTTACATGATAAGAAGGATAGTTAGCCAACTTGAGGAGGAGGCACATCCTTGTGGGTACGGAGATAGATGGCAAAAAGTTGCGACGTCGACCTAGTTCGTTTCGTCGACGTCAGCGATGTGATTATATCAACTACGGGGATCATAGGTTCATAAGACGCAGATTACGATGTGGATAAGATGGGTTTGTTTCTGATCGGTGAGAGTGGGAGCCATGGTTAGTAAAAGGAAAACAGGTAGCAGAGAAATATGTGAAATTTTACATACTGGAAAGCATGGAATCTCCCTTACTTGAAATTCGTATTGCACGTCTCTCCGCGGAGGCCACCGTATTTCTTGATTATACCGTGCATTTTTATAGTCGCGTTTTTCAATGTGAGTTGTGGAGAGAGAGTGAGCCAGTTCCTGCTACGAAGAATATAAATGTCTTTTGGTCGACATTCACGCCTTCTTACTTTGGTGTAGTGGTTACGGCTGCACTCTTACAGACGCGGTGCCCTTTTCATACTCATACTCTATGAATCTGGAATACTAGCCGGGCGCGAACAGGCCCTTTCGATCTATTCGCGCCTATCACACCGAGGCGATGATCTGTTGATTGACGGTATGCGAACTCCAGAACTCACGTAAACATGAGTTAACAATACAAGACTGGCACGGAGAAGTCGGTGCGGTGATTTTGAGT
The DNA here is from genome assembly GCA_903853725.1 of Aureobasidium uvarum. Taxonomy (NCBI): domain Eukaryota; kingdom Fungi; phylum Ascomycota; class Dothideomycetes; order Dothideales; family Saccotheciaceae; genus Aureobasidium; species Aureobasidium uvarum. The sequence continues at coordinate 885,115 of CAINUL010000008.1, read as the reverse complement.
TGACTCTATGTGAGGTGAAACACATTGGTCTTCTTGTTCCAGATACGAATATACTATACTCGATTCTGGAAGATTGCACCATCACTGGATCCGATACGAGATGGAAATTCATCTCTATTGATGCTTGACACGTCCTAGACATTTCATGTCTCCTGGGATCTTGACGGTACAGAAGAGACCTCTCCCACCTTATGGTTGTCAATTCTGTCGAGTAGCCTCGACTTCAGGGAGTAGCAGCGATGGAGAAACAACAGGAGTAACCAGATCTATATCTCCTCCTTACCCAAATACTTGTCGCTCTTTCTTCTCTTGTCGTATGTCCAATTTTCCGCTACTTTGAACCTCTTGTCTCTGGAGACTGATGTCCCTAGCTGCAGTATCACAGACTCACCTCTGCCTTCCCTGTTGTTGTTTGTTCCCTGCAGTCTCTTCATTGTAATTCAGATCCAGCACAAACTTGGGCTCTGGTTGACTGGGGGACGATGAGGAAGGCAATCTGCCTGATGTCTGTTGGAGAGCTTCTATTATGCTGCGACTGAATCTTTTTATATTGTTACAAGACCGAAATCGCCTTTGGGGGCTTCATGTCATCACTTCAAATGCCAACTAGCGCAAGAGTCGTTCGGGCATGCAACCGGCATATGCAAGTCACCATAACTACGTGTGTATAAAGAGCAAGTCAGAAGATGGTAGAGCGAAATATGCATTTCGATTGTCATGTCATACCGGGATGGAAAAAGCGACTCGTAGAATGAAAACACAATCAACTATGAGAAACCAGCAACTAGCAAAGCAAAAAAGCGATGATTCCTATCATCCATGAACGCCACCTTTGATCAAGCAAGCTCGCCACCAACACCAGTCTCCGCTTTCATCAGCACAACTGTACTCTGCGTCGAGCATCAACCATCGAACTGATGACGAGTAAAATCGCTCGTCTACTATCATTGTCAATAACCGGCAGAGCTGCTCACAGGTCCATAGGTCGTCAATGGCCAAAGTCCATCTCCGATCAAGGGCAGTGGTCCATCTCCGACAGGCATGACGCTGCTAGCATCCACACCAGGAGGCTTCTGGCCCAGTGCCAACAATGCGTTTGCATTCTGGACGTCAAAGCCAGGGTAACCCGTGCCCATGATACCGAGCATGTCGTGGGTAAAGTGGCGCCAAGCGACAGGTCCCATCATCATTTGTTGGGGTTGTTGTTGAGGTGTCATTGCTGGTGCGGTTGTCGCAGGGGTATTAGGAGAAGCGTAGCTGTTATTCGGCGACGGAGAGGTGAATGCTTGGAAAAGGTTTTGTGCAGTCTGGTCGTGAGGGGCCATTTGTTGCGGTAAGTTCTGGTTGTGCGTGTGATTGGTTTGGTGTAGGGCGTGGCCAGCATTGTGAGCGGCGAGTTGAGCAGTGAGATCGGACTTGATGTCGTCTCCATTGGTGTATGCACTGCTATCGACGAAGGCAGGGTACGCAGGTGCCGATGCGCCTGATGGGTCAGGGTATGCGAAGCCATTGGTTTGGTAAGACTGTTGGGCTTGCAGACCGTTCTCATCGGAGCCAAGGTACGATGCGCCAGCGGTTCCATCTGTAGGAGGAGCACCGCTGGGATCGGCAGGAACATATGCGGGAGCATAGCCAGAGGGAGCATTGTATCCATTGACGCCATCTTGTTGGCCGTCGCCGAGAGCCGGCGAGGAGTGGGCAATGTTGGCCGAAGCAACAGCAGCGCTTGCGGTTTTGGCGGCAAGGTGACGATGAATATTGTCAATGGAAGCGTTGACGATGTGACGCACGGCGTTCTGCAGCTTAGCACCACTGCCCATCAGCTGACCATCNGTTCGCTGATGAGTGCCAACAGCAGGGTGATGAACGAGCAAGTTCAGCTCGNNAGCGCCAAACTGCAGGTAGAGAGAACAGGCTCTGTCATCCTGAGCAGTTTCAGGACCACCAGAAAGCTCAATGGGGATGCTCTTCAAGAAGTAGTCGAGATCACGCTCGAGCTTCTGGATGGTGAGCTCATATGAGTGAGGCGGAGCGCGGACTGAGTAAATCGAGGTCTGAACCTGGATGACAAGCAAGACCCACTTGAAGTTGTGGCAAGCGACACGGTACGAGCACTTGTGCCATTCGTCGATACAAGTCGCCTCGTTGCCAGTGTTGTCGTCAAGAGCCTTGGGAAACTCGACATCAAAGTCTTCGAGGCGCATGGCCAATGGTCGACCAAGCTTGTTGCTAATGGAAGTGTGGATGACCAGAACACTCCAGAAGACACGCTTGCGCATCTCGATTTCATGTTCGCTGAACTCCGGGCTGGACTTGCCCCAAGCACTGACCGATCGGTGCAGGCCCATCTCTGCACAAAGGTTTAGTGTCAAAGTGGACATGAACCAGGCAGCTCCGGGCTTCGTAAAGTTTCTCAAATGCAAACAGATCAAAGCAATAGCCTGGATGTTTGGCAGGGTACGCTTGGCCATGAGATCAGGAAGGAAACTGGCAGCATAACGGTAGTGGTCGGCCCATTGCGTCGGACGGCTGTTTCTGACCGAAGACTGGAACAACATCATGGCGATGATCATGTGCAGCTGGACAGTCTCACTGATATCCGGCTGGTAGACCTCGTCCGAGTTGAGGCGATCGACCATATCCAAGACGTCGGGCTTGTGGACGATTGGCGCATGGCAGTTGACCGAGATAAAGTACCACTCGCATAGGGCCTTGCATTCGCGGTACGAAGGGAATGAAGGTGGAGGCGGACGTTCTTGCGACGACTTGAAGGCGATGCTGAGGAAGTTCTCGTATGATGTAGGCGAAAATGCTTCGTCATTGTCGTTGGTAACAAAGTCGACAAGGTCCAGCTCCATGCCGAAGAGAGCGACCGACGTGCCCTTGATGGGCGACAGCCATTCATTGGCGCCAGAGATACCGAGATAGTTGTCGCCGAGGGAGTTGTTGCGGTAGTCGGGTAGGGCGGAGGTGCGAGCACGGGACTTGGCCGGGTCGAGATGAGTTTCGGCTCCGAGGATTGACGAGAGGTCGAACATCTGCTGAGGCCAGGCGTAGGCAGGCTGGCCACCACTGCCGACAAAGCCCAGGGGCATGATTGGCGCAGGACGAGGGTCGAGTCCAGAATCGATCAACTGCTGGCGCAAGTCGTTGATGTGCTGCTTCAAGGCCATGTTCTCTCCTTCAATGTGCTCGGTGTGGCCTCTCGAGGTGGCGCGTCCAGTGATACGGTCCGTCGTCTTGCATTCGAGGTTGTTGGCGATGCATGGTGAGCATCCTCCTGGGCGAGCGTCACATCGTATCTTTCTGACCNNTGGATGTACTGTCAGTGACTCTATGACAGGACGACGATGATGTTGATGGTCGAGTCTCACCTTGCAACGGTCGCAGGCCTGACCAGTTCGCGATGTCGTCGTCAACTTCTTCCGGACAGAGCGTGAGAAGTCACCATTCTCAGACTTGGTGAGCTTGGCCGGCGTGCCATCTGGGCTGCCTTCGCTCGCGCGTTTGCTGCTCATGCCTCCCTCAAGACGGTATTCGCCGTGAGCAAGAAGGACGCGGTACAAGCCGTCGATAGGAAAAGCTGAAGCTGCGTGAACTTATCAAACACGAGGACTCGAGCAAAATGAGTCTTGTAACGTCCAGAAAAATGCGTGTTGCACTGGCGGTGTGATAATGCGAGCTCTGTATTACGATGAGATCGCCTCCCGAAGATGACATGAATTTTCTCTCTACCAACTTCGCTATCCAAGACCGCCAGCAAGCCGATTCCCGCACGTGATGCGCACGGACCATTTTCCTCCTTCACTCTTTCCTCCTACCACAACCCATCACTGGCCAGCCAAATAGCAAACACGCCTTTTGATTCGATCAGAATGTCTACTCTTGAGATCATCGCTCTTCCTCACCTGCCCCAGTATCCACTGTGCGTTGGGCTGTTCAAGAATGTGAATAATGCCTCTTTCCTCCGTCAACAGCTTCTGGCTGGCAACGCCGACTTTGAATATGCCTTCCTTGATGCTTCTGTTGTACGTTGCTCTTGCTTACATTATAAGACTATCCCTAATTTGAGAAGGNTCGTCTCTCGTATGCAGTTCCTTGCTGCTTCCTTTAGAGGTATCAATGCTTTTGCGAGCAATCGCATGAAGAGTCACAATGTTCATTCCGAGATTGTATTTTCTTTCTCACCAAACAACAACGTGAGTCGTTTTTGATCTCACAAGATGTTTTTGTAAGCTGAAAATCTATCAGNNATTGCCGAATCATTCCGCCGCTTTGGTATTTCCGACACAACTCAACATGTTCTGGCCATCAAGGTTCTATCTTCGGACGTTACGGCAGAGTCTGTCAACCAACACCTTCAACAAAATATCGAGGGCGAGCAAGTAGATGTCTCGGACGCTGAATTCTCAGAGCTGGCTGACCAGGCACGACTCCGTAAGATCTACAAGCTCAATGTTCAGACCAAAAAGGGCGCCCAAAATGGTACGGTCTCGAAAGAAGCCGAGATCAAAGAGCTCGAGACTTCTATTCTTGGTGTCATGGCTCTCAAAGGCTCATGAGCTCTTGACTCTCCTCAGCATATCACCATCTCCCAGCCTTAACTGGCTGATCTCAACTACCCTCAAGATTGGATGCTACACATCTGACTAAGACCACGGACGATCCAGTCAGCCTCGAAAAATCATCGCTATTCCAGGGTTTCATGAGGCCGCCCCTTGCCCTCATATGGTAACACGAATTGCCATGTGGTCCCATCGATGCATTTGGTATCTCCGAAAATACGGACTGCAGCCCTTTCAATGTCGAATACCAATCGTGTCTCCGATCATGCCGACCGCGTACATTTGAATCTCGGTCGAGCAAATGTTGCGCATGCAGACTTCACGCTCGACTGCCTCACGAGTAAGAGCTGCCATACCAAACATACAAGCATTGTTCTTTGTCCCATTGTCAACGTTTCCTGCTCCCACTTGCTTGCTCCCCCTGGGTATGAGCTAGCTCTCAATCCTTCTATGTGTTCGTGCAGTCATTTCCCCCTTCATGCTATCCTGAAGCAGGGTCTTCCAGCGTTCCTCGTCTCGTCACTCTCCGCAGATCGGGGTATGCCGAGGTATCAACAAGGGCACGGCCGTCGGTGCATATCGCGTTACTTACTCTCTATTGAGTTTTTCACTCCCTTTGTTCGTGGGGTGAGAACTGTGGACGCTGAGAGCGTCTGGTCGCATCTGGATTACAATATTGCTATTCGTTGACGCGAGAGAACTGAAAATAGTTAAAAATAGGATCGTGGCAATCATTCAACACAGACAGGTAGCAGTGGCTTGTCTGTCTGATGATCAAGCGATGGTACCCACTCCGGAAGTTGCCCTTCTTTGCTGTCCATTAAATCCGAAGCATGGTCGGATTTTGAGGCGTCTTGATGAAAGTGGCGCCAGTTCCTATTGTTGAAAGTATTGCCCGCACTCTCCGTCTTGAAATACTCGGCCATCTTGTGGTTCATCCTATCTGACTTCGGTGAATTCAGTGAGTGGCTGCTGTGATCCGAGAGCTTCGAGTTGTGTCTATGCTTGTCTTCTTCGTATTGGCTGTGTAATCATCTCCATAAGCACAAGTGTCGGAGGATTCGTTTACCCTGATAACAAAAGTCGAGTCCTCCGGTCAAGGCTTGCGCACATTGATCATGGAAATAAGCTGGTTGGGGTCACAAAACATGGAAGGATCGATTTCGCTCTTGTCCTACTCTTGTCCTACGTAATCCAAGGGCGTCGAACAGCTTGGCGGGTGTTGGCATCTCGATTGAAGAGATACCTATTCTGAAGCATGACAGTCGAAAAGTCGCAGAGCAGTGCCGAGTTTCACAAAACCACGTCGAGGTGACGGCAAAGTGTTTCGTCCTTTCCTGGAATGGCGAAATCGATTTGAGGTGGAAGCCGATCAGCCGTGGTATGCACGTTAACGCACAACAGCATCAATGAGCTTAGCAAAAGGCAAATCAAATTCCTCGGCTCGATCTGTCCTTGTGAAGACGTTGAGCCTCGGGGCAAACGATTCGAGAATCCGCACAGCAACACTGTGACAGCTCAAACGTGGTACTGTTGGAACCCAGAGAGGGGCGTTTCGCTCGCTCCTGAGGCCGCGCAACACTCATTTCTCGGAGCCAGACGGTCTCAAAACATAAGCCGCTTCGGACATGTTTCTCTCTGCATAGGTCAATGTTCAGCTCGGCTGACAAGCCACGTTCAATAACAGTTGATCAGTTTTTCGTTCAGGTGGCAGTCTGGTAAAAGTTTCCTGTCGACAAGAGCGCCACACGAGAGCTAAGGCATGCCAAGGTCAACCAAGCATTGGGCAAATGCTTGTCTCGGTTCAAACGTGTGGGTGAGTCGTGTGGGTTGGTTATGTTGGGGTCTCACGCAAGGAACATGCACAAGGTGTCTTTTGTCTGAGGATTGTGATACAGAAGGCAAAGTAACGCTCCAGACACCCGATGCCTCATCTTCAGTGTTTCCGCCTGCAAACAGGGTCGGTGGAAGGTGGTGTTCGGATACTGGAGATTGTTCGGATGTGTGTCGATGCGGCTGGGGCTGCCCCCGAAACAGGCTCGCCGCGCGCCGTTGGCCAGGTTTCAGCAGCTGTCGCTCTCCGATGACGCCGATGGGTGAAGAATTCGATGCAAGACTACGCGGCCACATCAGAACGGTTTCGAGGGGCTGGCCGGCCGCGACAGCAATTGGACCTTTGATTTGGAGGCACGTCTTGCATTGGCTTTTTCCATATCTTTCGCGCGACTTTTCGGGGTCTATTGGCCGTCGTCCTGGTATTTTGTATTTAGACGCGCGACAAGCCCTTCTTCTGCGTGCATTCGTAATCCAACCCTTGTCCCTCCAACAAACAACCAGGATCATCTGGGAGGCCAAGGAGAATTCGTCGATCATTCACCCTTTTCGGCACCCTCTCACACGACACCAAGCAGGGCAAGTTTCCACCAAACAAGTTCAGGCACACGACCACTTTCCCAGCCTGGTTGTTTCTTCTTATACTTTCGACTCTCCACCTCCCGGATCATCCTTTGTGCCCTATCTTTCTGCAACTTTTGGATCTTTCACTCACTCAATCATTCGCTCAGCCATGCGTCTGTTCAACATCCTCCTGGCCACAACGGCACTTGTCACTGGATCTGGTGCTCGCCCTATGAAGGTCCCCACGCAAGACATTGCTCGCAAACGAGATGCGGATTTTGAAAGCGTGCGAACTCGCCTCACCAAAGACTACAGCGGCAAGCGTGGTGACCCGAAGGACAAGTACTTTCACGAATCAACGTTCCACCCTCACATGGACGGTCGATTTGGTGACCGAGTCCTGAGCTATGATGATCGTCGTTCAAATCTTACCACGCTCATGCAAACATACCTCTCGACCATGAACGACATTGGAGCAGAAACTTGGATCATGCACGGAAGTCTTCTGGGCTGGTTCTGGAACAGGAAGATCATGCCTTGGGACTCGGATGTTGATGTTCAAATGACCGAAAAGTCAATGGAGCACTTGAGCGACTTCTACAACATGACCGTTCATCACTACAAGTTGCCTGACTTCCCTGAAGGTCGCGACTACATGCTCGAAATCAATCCACACTGGAGAAACATCAGTACGACTGATAGACTCAACGTTATTGACGCTCGCTGGATTGACATGAGCAACGGCCTGTTTATTGACATCACCACACTGCACCGCAACACGACCGCTGAAGCTCTAGGTATTGAGGGAGCCATGATGTGCAAGGACAAGCACCACTTCAACTTCACCGACATCTTCCCTCTGCGCGAGAGTGTGTTCGAGAATACTCCCGTCAAGGTTCCATATGCATACACCGACCTTCTTGCTGAGGAGTACGGATCTAAAGCCCTGGTCAAGACAACATTCGAGAATCACCACTTTGACCAGCAAAAGATGGAATGGATCCCTCTCACGTAAGTCTAAACCCTCAATCTCTTCTGTTATCTCCAACCCCTATCGTATGCCAGGCAAGGCAGGGGCTCACCAAAAGAAAACAGACAGCAACAAATGGCATCTTAACGTGTCCTAACACTTGTGTCGTAGCAATCCAACGACTCTCAATGGAGCAACCGGTGGTGCCAGACCCAACAACAAGGTCATCTACACACACAAAGGTAGACCTGTCGGCGGCTCGGCTACACCAAACACACCAGCAGTCAATGTCGACGCTTCTGCTGTACAAGGCCAGCCTCGACTCAACCAACCCATCACACATCCTCATAACCTGGCCCCATTACCACCTTCATGATCTGACCTCACTACCATGATTGTACATGCATCTTTCTGCTTTGTACACACCGACTCTTCTCGAGTCTTTTCCGATGATAGCGCTTCTTTAGCGACGGCGTTCTTGGGTTTCTTTTTTTGTTTGCACAAAGCATTTGGACTCGCATCCACAGCGATTTTGCCTTTACAACGATACCACACGACGCATATTTGTAGATAGCATTCTTGTATTCTCTTTGCAAGTCTTGCATCTTTTCTTTTCCTCCTTTGCATAGCATCAAGCATCATGGAACATACAAGACTAAATTTCTATCATCTCAAATTTCCCACCTCCTGCTCTCATTATTGTTGTTGTTGTTGCTCAGGCACGAAGGTTTTTTGATGGTTGCGCCACACGGCATCTTGTATCCGGTGTCTTGCAGAGCCACGCACGCGATCCGCAAATACATGCCAGCGGCTGACAACTGGTCGCGTGCAACCATCTTTCTCGGGAATCGATTCTTGAACACTTCTGGTGCAGAGCATGTGCTTTTACTTTTGAGTAGTCCCCTTATCTCGAATCTCACACTCGCAAAAAAAAAAAAAAAAAAATCTTATTTCGCGGTGTCGCTGTTGCTTGAGTTTCTCGGACCTGCATTCTCGAATCTTCTGTTCCAGCAAACAACCTTTTTGCGGACGATCTTGTTGATGTTTTGTGTCGGGATCGGCGGGGGTGCCTATTTCTTTGACATGTGTCGACTCCTTCCATCATTCCTTTCCTCGCTCTATTTCGTTTTGCCGTAAATCGCAAATACCGAGGGCTAGAACCCCCAAAACAGGTCTCAGTTCGCTTCCCCCGCGGGGGGGGGGGGGGGGGGGGGGGGGGGGGGTGGTGACATGCTAATTTATTGCCGGATTTGACGGGTTGAAAGTAAAAAAAAAAATGGTGCGAAAGAAGCTGGAAAGGGTAGTGCTTGTTTTGGATGGACAAGCAATGTCAAGCCTTTTTGGTGGCAACGGTGTCTTGGATTTTGGAGGGGCCGCTGGTGACGGGTGACGGTAGTGAGGGGGAGAAATTGGTATGGGGAGCCGGGATGTAGGGGGAGAAAAGATAGGGAAGTTGGTCGCGAGAGAAGGAGACCAGTTGCAATCTCCGGGATAATCTGTCGAAGAGAAGGATTTGGTGGCTTTGCTCGAGCGAGACCCAAGGATGATCTGGTTGTACTGTGGGAGCACCACTGCCAAGATGTGGTTACCATGAGACGAAGCTGTGATGTGCTCTCATCGACCTAGATTCCTATCGTGGATAGTATCGCGAATGCGCATAGCATCAATTGAAACACTTGATTCATGGTGAGAAAAGTATGCATTGTTGACCGACGAAGTCTCGCTCCTGATATGCAACCTGCCTGGTGTAAACCCTCCAGCTTCCAAGCTTTGCTCCATAGATGCAGAAAGAGATGGACAACATAGCTGCTACAGCACACAACCATCTTCAGAAACACATGTAGAGAGCCAGCTCTCAACATCCAATCCTCTGTCTGGCACGCACATTGGTGTATATCTGATGCATACAGCCCATCAATCAACCCAAAGGACCTTGTCCAACCAACAGCGGAGCAAACACACCGCCCAGAACCGGCCTGGCCGCAAAGTTGATACCACCAGGGTAATCTCCACTGTCTGTCTCATAAAGATCTGTGAACGGTCTGTTGGTCGGTGTCTTGCCGATCCACGATGCGATCTTGGAGATGAAGAGCTTCTTGGTCGAGGGCGAGGCAATAGCAGCGACAAAGATCTCCCAGTCGAGTTTTGTGTAGGTGTGACGAGTATCCAGAGGAACTNNTAGTTCACGTCAGTATGGAGACAGAGTAAGAGACGAGTGGAACTTACCGCCGTATTGCATTGCGACGGTTGGGTAGAAGCTCGACTGCATCTTGTACACGCTGCGAGGCACGAGATTGGTCTTCACCCAGGTGTCGGCGAAGAGGTTGTAAAGGAGCCCATGGGTCTGGGGCATACCGTATGCGAGTGTAGTATGCGCAAGCGATCCATTCGTAGCTGGAGCAATACCCAATTGCTGCCATTTCGTGATATAGCTATGAGCAATATTGGTAAAGTTTTGAGCATCTGCTGTGTGACCAGTGAGGTTTGCGATCACGGCCATGGCTTCGATGCCGATGATTCCCTTGAGTGCTAGGTTGGTCTGATTTGCTAGTGAGCCGGCAAAGTCATCTGTAGAGATTTGGTTCGAAGGGATGAGGGACTCGATGACGAGGTAGTCGTTCCATTGTTTGAGGATGTTGTAGTGTTGATTCAAGTAGTCGGCACCACCGCTGACTTTCTGGGCTACAGCAAGAGCCATGATGATCATATTGCCACACTCCTCTAATGGTTGTTCCTCAGCATTACCATCGTTGTGACCAGTAGCGTTAGGGAAGGTGCCTAGATCATGGATTGCGTACGCATTCGGCCAGTTACCAGTCTCTTGGTTGATGAACAGCGGTTCAAGGAGTAAACGGCCGAGATCTGGGTTGAAGTAGATGAAGAGTGGGAAAGCAGGGAAGATGACATCCACAGTCTGCATGTCGCCATTACTACTGATCTCCTTCATGAACAGGTGATAAGAACTTTGTGAGCCAGCAAGCTGCGTAGTAGCAAACACTTGACGAACAGCGAGACTGGTGATGGTAAGGTAGTCTTGTCCTGCGTTCGCCAAAGAATCTGTAGCAACCTTTGTGTCGATGCTGCTTGCAGTAGTCTGAGCATTGGACCAGTCATTATAAAAGAACGAGACGAGATCGGGTTCGCTCGAAAAGTAGCTAGTCCAAAGTGGCGGCAATTGCTGGATTTTGCTTTTCTCGTACTCGAATTGAATGGCTTGTTCTTGTGCTAAGGTCAACGTGAACAACGCTGATGCCGGAGTGCTTCCAACAGATCCAAGGTCGAGAGCAAACGCAAACACTGGCCATTGGTTACTGATCGCTCTGTAGTTGGTGTTCAATTCGTTGTTGAGTACGCCATTATCGATGAAGGCACCACGAACATCTGTGTCAACGCCACCGTTCGAGTAGGTCAAACCACCATGCTGACATGCGTAGATCCAGTTACCCCAGCTTGCTTGGTCTGAGTTTTCTGTAAAGAGCTGCTGATCCCGCCGGTAGAAGCGATGGTATGCAATACCACTAGTGGCCGCCATGCCTGTAGCAGTCGCGGATGCTGAGACCGCAGATGCGGTCGTCGCGTCGGTCTGAGAAGAGATTACAGCAGTAGTCGAAAGATTCGAGGAGGCAACGGAGGATACTGGAACTGCCACTGTCTGCATCGTTGAGTATTTCGTGTTTAAATAACGCTTCGAAGCAGCGGAATTGATAGTGCCAAAGTCCCACTCTGCAACAGCAGACCTATCTCCAGATGCCCATTCAGCAGACACGTCCGAGTATAGCTGAACCTTGTGTTCGGCACCATCAATCGAAAAGACCTCGACGTCCATGTAAGATGCTGGGATAGATTGGCGCCTGAGATCTGTAGGTTCGACTGGAGAGAGGAAGGTTACATTCATTCCCACTTTGCCATCCACGGAGAGAGTGAAGACGGATTTGGTCGACGTATACTCAAAACCGGTCTGAGTAGCAACAGCAGGTCCTGGTGGAGCGCCCATCCAGGTCACTGCAGCGCCTCCATCAACTTTTATAAGACCTGAGATCTGTTAATGTTTAGTTCTCCGCAAGGTTGTCGACACAAAGCTACCTGTCCAGCCTGTCACCTGGCCNTCTGTGAAGTGTCAGTAATTTGGTCATTAGATGGTGCTTCTGACATACGCCCAGAACTTTGGCCATTGACCAGCAAGCNNTATCATTTGTTAGTATGGTTCTTATTCTTGCCATTGAATATTGCTTACATATCCACCATTGCCACCATCACTGCCAGCTTGTTGCCAGGTATTGAGGTATGGATTAGAAACTGCAAGAGGTATTGCTGGTGGTCTCGTAGGAGAGAAAGATGATTGGGCTAAGACTGTTGATACCAGCAATGATAAAGATGCCAGAGACAACATCTTGTCCTCTGTATGAAGGTGCAATGTGTTGGAAAGCGTTGTGGTTGAGGAGGAAAAGAGCGCCTACTTGAACTAGCTCTACCACAGGCTCAGATGATATACTGTCCAGTGTAGAAGATCAACATGGGGGATGATCAGTGATCAGGAGGGTGCGGAATGTAATCCCGAATGAGTTCTGCAGATTCAACGGTCATACTTATGTGCTGTCATATGGCGCTGTTTCTCTGTGTAGCTGCCAAGCTAGTCCGTCTACCCCTGGAAGCATTGCCCAGGAGTCGACAGTTGGCATGCGCATATGATGATATCGTCATAGGTCTCGCAGTCGAGGTACAGGTATAGTCATTATTGTGGTGCCTCGTCTGATCGATTGTCTGAGTATAAGAGTGTCGGACGAATGCTTGTGGCCACGGAGCAGAGCTTGTCCCGATGTAGCGGTGTCGAGTGCCAAGTAACGGCATCTTTGTTAGGAATGAGGTGCTGTCTTGTTCTGAGGCACTTTAATTTCACTGCGAATGACTTGAGTCAGGAGTTCAAGATGTAGCCATATGAGTGCCATGGCTCAATGGCGACGAATCAGAGTTTTGGGTGATCGACGACATGGCGGAAGTAGAGCGGAGTAACTAGCATGCATAAAGGCATGTGATCAGAAGAAAAAACAACAATAGGCGATCAACGGTAGAGATCAAGTGGTGATTACTCTCCGTCGTTGCACTGCAGGACGCCATTCAGACACTTCTTTGACGACGAAGTGCAAAGAGTGGTGTTGAATGCAGGAGTAGACGTCTTGGATGTCTTGGAGATGTGGGTTTGGGACGGACAGGGTCACAAGAAAGCTTGGAAATCCTCCGTTCAAGACTTTTGGCCAACCGAGGCTGTTGAGAACAAAGGAACGGCACGGTCATCTCAAGCTCTTTCCATCACGGCACGTGTAAACATCGCACATCATGGCAAGCCGCGGAGAGCTGCTGTATCCTGAGGATGATCGTCTATTCCTAGAAGCCTATCTGCCTGCAGCCGACCGTCAATCCACAGATTCAGGCGTGCCTTTTGTTACACTCACCTTCGCAACTTCACTGGATTCGGCATTGTCTCTGGCTCCTGGTGTACAGACGGCTTTGTCAGGTCCGCAGTCGAAAGCAATGACCCACTACCTTCGCTGCAGACATGATGCTATTATGGTTGGTGTAGGCACTGCAATTGCAGACAACCCGAGCTTGAATTGCAGAATTCAAGGTGTCGGTGGTTATGGTGGTGAAGGCCTGACTGGCCAGCCTCGGCCTGTTGTCGTTGACCCTCAAGGAAGATGGCAGCTGACTTCTGAGACCAAGATCTTGAATCTTGCTAGACAAGGACGAGGTAAAGCGCCATGGATTGTGACCGCAAAGGCACCAGACGCAGAACATGCCAAGTTGCTGGAAGAGGTTGGAGGATGTTACATCGTTCTCGAGTCACAAGCACAATCCTCTGAGGAGAAATCATCAATTGCTTGGCCCGACATTCTGCGAACAATCAAGGAAAGAGGCATCGGCAGTATTATGATCGAGGGAGGTGGCTTCATCATCAACTCGCTATTGTCGGCAGAAAATGCAAGCCTGATCAACTCAGTGATTGTGACCATCGCACCTACCTGGCTTGGTCAAGGTGGCGTTGTCGTGTCTCCGCCCAGAAAAGAAGGCAGTAGCCTGCCAGTCGCTCGTCTCCAACACACGAAATGGCAGCAGCTTGGCGACGACGTGGTTCTCTGTGGCACTTTGAATGCGTAAAGGATGGTTTTCCATCTCGATCAATGAGGCGTGACGTTGTCAGTCTTTGATTCGCTTCAACAAGCACTCAAGTGCCACTTGATGCGAACAGCTCAACTTGCAATCCTGTCCAATATGTTGCTTGATCGCGGCTTCCTGCAGCTTCGCGTCGCCAGTCGCGCTCGCTCCGCTTCAGACGCCTCTTTGCACTTCTCGGTTTCATCAAGGTCTTGACACTGTTTTAATCAGGACCCTTGCCAACTAGAACATCCTCACAGATGGCATTCCGGGATTCAAGACAACAGCACGGGTCACCGGACAGGACACTGGTCAGATTTTGACTGCCTGCGTCCTTCTATCTCACTGAGGATGTGTCTAGATCTTTTCAAGAACGATGCAGATTTGTCCATCCTCTGCCATCTTACAGAGGAGTCGGGCGTTGCAAAGGCCAGCGCGACTAGCTTTCTCAGTCTAGTGGACTCGAGTGCGCACGAGTACCACAAGTCGCTGGATGCTGGGTTTCTAAGCAGAATACCCAACAGTTGTTTACCGATCGATGATGCCACAATCTTCGCATGACCACTATGACAGGCATGCAATGTAACTCTACTCTCTTAATCATTGTCCTTGGTATCATCTCTGCTTGCTTGGAGCTGTTATGATCTCAAAGCTTTCATTTTTTTTTCAAATTATAAATACGAAACCCAGCCGGCTGCCTCAAGACATCAATATCAATGTCTGAGACTCGCATGTCTTGACTCTATTTCATCTCCCTCGGGTCGAGTCCTGTTATCTTCTGCCTCTCGATCCCGAGTCCCCATTTCCAAGGATCATATATATAAAATATACCTTCGAAAATCCGTAAGCTCGCTCATCATCCCAAACACCAACCCCCAAAAACCAACCAACAAATCTACCCAAGCAACATCAACAGTCCATACACTCCCACTATAACACCCCCAAACCTCTACTTATCAACTCATCAACCCACCAACCCAGAAACCAAAAAAAGAAAAAATGTCTTCATCAAACTCAACAAACACCTCCACCACCTCGACCGCAGCCTCTACACCCCAAAGCGTAACCTTCATCTTGAGCCCCATCTCAACATACCCCAACACTGTCCCAAGTAACCCTCACACCCCGGCATACATGGAGAGTTCAGCCAATGTGGCTAGCTTCATACATGCCTCTGCTGCTCACTGGAGAAGCTGTTATGCAGAGGAAGATGCCGTCGCTGGTGCAGAGGATGACAGATAAGGAGCAATACATGTGCAGTGGGACTTTGCCGATAAGACTTGTGAGAGTGATATTGCGAGGAAACAAGCGAAAGGAGAGCAT
The DNA here is from genome assembly GCA_903853725.1 of Aureobasidium uvarum. Lineage (NCBI taxonomy): Eukaryota > Fungi > Ascomycota > Dothideomycetes > Dothideales > Saccotheciaceae > Aureobasidium > Aureobasidium uvarum. The sequence continues at coordinate 869,710 of CAINUL010000008.1, read as the reverse complement.
CGATGTCATGTAATAGAGTGGTTCCAAGCTTGAGGATCATGGAAAGGAGAACTGTATGGTTAGAAAGCAAGATGACAAAAACCAGAGAGGGGTGGCTCGGAAGAATGATGGAAAAGAGTAAGGACGTGATATACATTTTTATACACCGCAAAAGGCGCAAAAGGCCAAGCAAGCAAAGCAAGCAGTCATTCATGCGTGCCGTAATAGAAATACATGTTTGGATGAGGAGAAACTCAGACGAAGAAATAATGAGGAGCCATGGACTCACGAGTGCAATAACGTGAGAAGTTAGTCAGCAGAGTGTCGAGGAAGTTCTACTCCTGTCTCTTTGCCGTCTCGCTGGCTGCAGGGGCTCCTGATGCCGAACCCCAGCCGAACCAACTCTTCTTCATGTCCTTGCTCATGTTCTCCATGAACTTCTTCTCTTCCTCTTCCATCTCCTTGAGCCACTTCTCGCCGTTCTTTTGAATCTCGGCTTCGAGGCGTTGGTACTCGCGTTGACCACGCTCACGGATCTGGTCAGACAGCATCTTGCCTTGGGACAATCCTTCGGCGACAGTGGTCTCGTTATCTAGGGAGAGACCGCCAGGTTGGGCCTTGATACCAAGGGCTTTGTTGAGAAGACCACCGATCGAGCGTTGAGGACGGCGGGATTGCTCTTCTGCGAGCTGCTTTTGGAAAGCCTCGCGAGCCTTGCCTTCACGAGCAGCGAACTCGATGGGGATATCGGAGCCGGCGAATGATTCGAGGACCTTGCGGGTATCTTCGACACCCATGGTAGCGACGTACTCGAGGAAGGGAATCAGGGCGACGAGGTCCTTGGCGTGAGGATCTGAGGGCTTGCCCTCCCACTTGGGCAGAACGATANNCTGGATGTTGGAGTTAGTATGTTTTGGTGAATGAGATGATCAAGTAACATACGCGTTGTTAGGGTTGTTCTTGACGTGTGCGGCCTTGGTGTCGATCATGATGACCTTGTCGAGAGGACGGTTCAAGTAGTTCAAGTCCTTGACGTATTCACCATTCTCGTACTTGGTGGCTTCACGGAACAGGGGCCATTGGATGATGTGGAAGGGGTCGAGCTTCTTGATGACAGGGTCGGCCATTGCGACGGGAACCGAGGTGAAGAGAACCAACTCGTAGTACTGACTAAGGTACTTGAGGAAGTAGTCGACACCAGGACGCTTGGCAGTACGCCAGCCGTGCTCGCGGGACCACTCGCTGTGGATGAGCAAGTCTTCAAGGGAGAGGACAAGGGTGAAGGGAGGACGTTGAGACTCGGGGACCTCGGGCAACAGCTTCTGGAAGGTGGGCTCGGTGTAGTAGGCGGCTTGGCTGCTCATGCGGTTCTTGACACGGGCGTACATGCTTTGGGGTGCCCATCCAGTGATGTGCTCAGGCTCGAGGCCTTGAGGGGTCTCGTCGGCTCCGTAGGGTCTTGTGAAGTAAGCGGTACCAGCAGCAGCGAAGGCCAGCAATGAGAGATAACCGTAGTTGGCCATTCTGGCGCGGCGCTTGTCGAATGATGTCTCGTAGTCCTCGCGACGGTATTGCTCATCCTCACCCTCAGCACCACGTCTGCCGCCAAATCCAGCAGCTTCGGGAGTGGACTCGGGAGTCTCTTCACCAGTAACCTTCTGCTCGGTGGGGTTTTGCGCGCTAGCTTCCTTCTTCATAAACTCGAAATCAAAGGTCGAGGGTATGCCTTGGCGCAGATCAGGCAAGGGACCGGAGGGTTGTGACTCGGTGGGCTGTTCTGTAGGGGTGGTGTTGGCATCTGCGGATTGCGGGCCTGAGAAGGCAGGATTGCTGGCTTCAGAGGCTTGGTTGGAAGAGGTGGTCTTGGGGAAAGGACCGGGCTGTTCTGTGGGAGTGGTGTTCGCGGTGGGGGTGGCCTTCGTGCTGGCAGAGGCGTCTGGTGCTACAGGGCCATCGGCGGCAGGACGGACGGGTTGTTGTGCTGCAGCGGCAGGAGCAGCGAACTTGATGCTATCGGTGGGCTTCCATGTCTTGTCCTTTGGAAGGCTGGTGCCCGGTGAGGTCTGACGGGCAGAGGTGGCAGGGGAGGGTTGCTTTGCTGGCTTGGGAGCAGCAGCACCGGCAGGGACGAAGCGGCCGGGTTTGGCTGCAGAGCGAGCAGAGGTGGAGAAGTTGGCAATCGAGGCCTTTGCCGCACGTTGCGCCGCGCGCGAGAGCATTGCGTGCCGAGGGTATGCGCGGGTGGGAGAGGAGGTTGTTGGTTGCGCCTGCGCTGGGAGATGTTCTTGTGCGACTCGTCGAGTCTGGTTGTGCGGGAAGGTGCGTGTGAGGTGCAGCCAAATAAACTCGGTCACCGAAGTGGAAGGAACGGGAAAGTCTTGAAAGCTCTCCAGGTCGGCGTCTCCAAAGCACCGATGACTTCATCTACCATCTAGACAAGTATCCCGTCATTGTCGACAAGCCATCGCTCTCGACTAGAATGCTTTGATTTCTCTATGCAGCCCTGGGAATGCGTGTTTACCCTCGGCCGCGACCTCAGGCCTCTTCTCAGTCATGGCCGACCCTGGTATGGCTGATGATCGTTTGCGCCGTCCTCGGCCACGCCATGACCAAGTCTGAGGTGGATGCCTTGAGGTTTGTCACATGTCACACTTTCACCTTCTTCTGTCGCATTTGCTTACTTTAGACTAGAAAGGACACACGCTCCGTCTTCTACCATGGCCTGACCAACTACCGCCAGTTCGCCTACCCCGAAGATGAATTACGACCACTCTCATGTGCACCCTTGACACGCGACCGCACCAATCCCGCCCACATCGAGGTCAATGATGTGCTGGGCAACTACTCGCTCTCGGTCGTAGACAGCCTGTCTACCCTGGCCATCCTCGCCTCTGACCCGACTTCCGACACGGACGGGTACAACGCTCTGGAAGACTTCCAACATTATGTGGCATTGGTCGTCGAAGACTATGGGGATGGCTCGCCTGGTCCTGCCGGCCAGGGTCGCCGTGCAAGAGGTTTCGACCTGGACAGTAAAGTTCAAGTCTTTGAGACGACAATCCGCGGCTTGGGTGGTCTTTTGAGTGCCCATCTGTTTGCCATTGGTGAATTGCCCATCCGTGCTTACGAACCTGATATCGAAGAGGATGGAATACACTGGCCGAATGGCTTTGTATATGATGGCCAATTGTTACGACTTGCCCAAGATCTTGGTGAGCGACTCTTGCCCGCCTTTCACACCCCGACTGGATTGCCCTACCCCAGAGTCAATCTTCGCTACGGCACTCCTTTCTATGAGAACTCGCCCTTGAACAACGATCCTGAACATGGACAGTGTCACAAAACTCAAAAGCCAAAAGGATCTCGTGAGATTACAGAAACTTGCAGTGCTGGCGCTGGTAGTCTCGTGCTTGAGTTTACCACCCTGTCCCGTCTAACCAACGACCCTCGATTTGAACGTCTGGCTAAACGTGCCTTCTGGGCTGTATGGGAACGACGCAGTGCTTCTGGTCTGATCGGTGCTGGCATCGATGCAGAGACTGGCGCATGGATCGGTCCTTGGACTGGCATCGGTGCTGGTATTGACAGCTTCTTCGAATATGCTTTCAAGTCGCACGTCCTGCTATCTGCCCTGCAAGGTGATTTCTACAATGTCACAGAAGACTCCCCGGATGCCTTCCTCCAGACCTGGAAAGACGCCCATTCTGCCATCATGCGCCATGTCTATCGGGACGCTTACTTCACCCATCCGCACTACGCTCAGAATGATCTGTACACTGGCGGACCACGACTCACATGGATAGACAGTCTGAGTGCTTACTATCCTGGTCTATTAGTCCTGGCTGGGGAGTTAGACGAGGCCATCACTGCTCATCTTCTGTATACTGCCTTGTGGTCAAGGTATGGTGCTCTGCCTGAAAGGTGGGATGCAACTACTGGCGCTATCCATGGCGGTCTGAGATGGTGGGGCGGCCGACCAGAGTTTATCGAATCTACATGGTATCTTTATCATGCCACGAAAGATCCTTGGTATCTCCACATTGGTGAAATGGCATTGCGCGATATCAAACGCAGATGCTATACCAGGTGCGGTTGGGCAGGTCTGCAGGATGTCCGAACAGGCGAGAAAACAGATCGCATGGAGAGTTTCTTCCTAGGTGAAACTGCAAAGTACATGTACCTGTTGTTTGACCCGGACCATCCTCTGAACACGATTGACGCACCTTGGGTCTTTACGACAGAAGGACATCCGTTGATCATCCCCAAAGCCAACAGGACAAGCACGAGGAAATATCACAATCGAAAGGAGGATCAGATCAACACCGTGCTGAAGCCTCGAGCGGAACAGTGTCCATTGCCTCCGGCCTTGTTACCTCTGACAGTATCACCAACCGCTGCTAGACCAGATGTCTTCCATGCTGCTTCTCTAGCTCGACTTCATCTCATGCCCATCGGCAACAAGCCTGGCGCTCCTTCGCTGGACTGGGCTTCTGATCATCCTAGTGTGACTATGCTTGGTCCTGAATCTCCGACCAATTTCACTTTCTACCCTTGGACTCTGCCTCTCAACCTGGTGCCTATAGACGGTTATAGCACTAAGCTATCCAACAAGCCAACCTTTGATCTCACTTTTCCTACTACTGCTGGTACAGGTCTCGAGATTGGTACACTCCAAAAAATTGATGGAGGTGTCCTTGTCAACTCAATCTCAGGTTTGAGATTTGGTATGGTACTAGAATCACCGGCACCAGAAGAGCACGAGTACAGAATATACACTCTCGGCAACTTTGCGCTTGGTCGTGACGAGCACATCGCATTGAGTCGAGACACCTTGTCACAAATTAATCCGACAGATCCACACTTTACGCGCATGCGTGATGTTGAAGCCATGGATTTGATCATTGATGTACCACACCCTGAGGAATCCGTCTTCGAAGCTCTTGTGTATAACAACACTGCATTGACTGATCACGTCTTCGACTTCAGTCTCGACTTCGACCTGGATGCTTTGGGTGCCACTTCCAATCCCGGCGACATGGTTTTGGATTCTCTACCGAAAGCTCTTTTTGCTGATGTCCATCGTCTTGCGGAACAACTCGATGGACTAGTCGGCGTTCTTCCTGATGCCGACAGCATAGATGACGCTCTTCGTGACGCGGTCAATCAGCTTCGATCAAAATCTACCGCTGCCTTGCCGTCCTCCTCGGCAGCTCCATCGCAGCAGAAGAAAGATCTACAACGTTTCACTACGCCGGCAATGCTACCTATAGGACCTGGTGCAGCACCTTTGCCAGCAGTCGTTGATTCGTCACCCGATCCGCGAAGTCTTTCTACTGGAAGTCTCCCTTACACGACCATCCTTGTCATCGACTCTGATCTATGCAATACTGCTCCCATACCGCTTGACCTCGTCACGACGCACACAATCCTCATAATTCGTCGTGGCGGCTGCAGTTTCAGCAAAAAGCTTTCTGCTATTCCTTCGTTCCCACCTTCTGCCAAGTCACTGCAACTAGTCTTGGTGGTAAGCTTTGGAAACGACGAAGGAACAAGGCCGTTAGTTGATGAAGTTCAATTGACACCCAAGGGATTACCCAGACGTCATCCGATTTGTCTTGCGCTTGTCCCGGGAGGTCAAACCGTCTGGGATACTCTCCTCAGAGGAGCGAGTACTGTAGGTATTGTTGACAATACTGGTACCATCAGTACCTTGGACGGCAGGAAAACAGACACTGCACAAGCTGGAGCCGGAGCTACACAAACACAAGCAATGGAAACTGGCAAGAAGAAGGCTAAGAAGACAACCAAAGCAAAAGCGAAAGGGAAGAAAGAGGTCGAAGCAGTTCCTGGCATTGGTGTCAGGAGGAGATTTTACTTCACCAGCAAGGGTGTACGAATTAGCAATCTCATCGTTACCTGAGCTTGTATGCCAATATTTTCTTTCTCATTACGCGTTATTTTCGGTATGCTCACCTGATGAGGCGTTTTCCTTGCAAGTGGGTGGTGTTGGCGTTGCGAAACATCTCCGCGGCTGAATTGGCAAGGCACGCCTCGAGCGGGAAAGTGTATATCCTTTTTCCAACGACAACTCATCAAATCGATATGTGAAATCCAGCATAGTCATTGACATGAGCCTTGGGGTTAGGTGGATTACTTAGTTCAACTCTTTCCAAGCGAAAACTAGAAGCAAATTCATGTCTACAGCATTCCTGTCGTTCGCCTCGGAAGTGTCGTCGCAAACGCTCGGTTCTCGTTCTCGGGAAGGAACGAACAGCTCTCACGTCACACTCAATGTTTTCTCTTTCTGATGACCAAAGCGCAGATTGCTTGTGGCCCTGATTGGAGCTGTCACAGTCACAAAAAACACACAGCGTTTTCTCACCAGGGCAAGTTTAGGGATGTTGCGGATGCTGCGGTTTGGCGTCCGCGTCGCCCGAGTGGTTTTCGCTCTGACATTTGGAGTATAAAATGTTATCTCTACGTTTGTCACATACAGCTAGGTTCTTTTTGCCTTGTCAACATTTACTTCTACATCTCTAGCTCACTTCGGTACTGAACTTCTGAGTCTACGAAAAAGCGATCAACACCAATATGTCGTTGACACCGGATCAAGTCAAGCTTATCAAAGCAACTGTGCCCGTGTTGAAAGAGCATGGCAACACGATCACTACCCATTTCTACGACCTACTTCTCAAGGAGAACCCTTCTCTGAATGGTATTTTCAATCAAACGAATCAGAAAAACGGACATCAAGCAGGTGCATTGGCTGGCAGCTTGTACGCATACGCCTCGCATATCGATGGCTTGGGTTTACTGTCTCCTGCTGTTGAAAAGATTTGCCATAAGCATGCGAGTATGTACGTACAACCCGAGCATTACGATGTCGTGGGGACGTATCTGTTACGCTCTATGGGTGATGTGCTTGGTGAGGCCTTGACGCCGGAGATACTCGAGGCTTGGGGACAGGCGTATTGGCAATTGGCGGATATTGTGAGTATTGTCTTGTCTACTTTCTGGCGAAGTCCGACGACTGACGAAATGATATAGATGATCAAGCAAGAAGACTCACTCTACAAGTCGGCCGGTCCTTGGACATCCTGGCGCGACTTCCGCATCTCGAAGAAGATCCCCGAGTCTGAGGAGATTACGTCTTTCTACCTTCATCCTGTGGATGCAAAGCCATTGCCTTCTTACCTACCTGGCCAATATATCAGTGTCGCCACCTCTGTCCCATCACTCCACCATGATCAAAATCGCCAATACTCGCTCTCCACCGCGCCATCACCAGACCACTACCGCATCAGTGTAAAGCGCGAATCTGCCGTCAAAGAAGGAGATATTACTCACCCAGCCTACATCTCCAATATCCTGCACTCCGACAAGAAAGAAGGAGATATCCTTCAAGTGTCGCATCCTTACGGCGAGTTCTATGCCGATCCCAAGGAAAACAGCAACGGAGCTCTGATCTTAATTTCCGCAGGTGTGGGAATTACTCCGATGGTCTCTATCCTCGATACTTTTGTTCAGGAGAACAAGGATCGTAAAATTAGTTTTATCCATGCGACGAGGTCATCTGGTGTTCAAGCTTTTGGATCTCATATCCGGGATACTGTTTGCAAGTACCCACAGATCACATCGGTCATCTTCAACAAACTTCCCTCGGTGGATGCAAAGCAAGGCACAGATTATGACTTTGCTTGCCGCATGGATCTGGATAAGCTGGACAAGCAACAGGATCTGTGTCTAGGTGACAAGCAAGCAACCTATTACGTCTGTGGTCCTAGCGGCTTTATGAGGGATATGGGAAACAAACTCAAGAATTATGGAGTCGAGGAACAGAGAATCAAGTTGGAGATCTTTGGTACGGGAAATCTGTCGTAAGATAGATTTCTGGCCCTGTAGGATGAATTCAGACATCTCGACTCTAGTAGTGGCTTGTAGCAATCAACTCTGCATTTCGACAGTATGTTAGGATCTGCCAGGCTAATATTAGAGAAAAGTGCCCATTATTTATTCGTCACTCTTATTCTTAGGTCCATGTCTACGACCTCTGACTCTCGATATCGCTTGCACTTAGGACACAAAACTTCAGGCAATCGAAGACGCGGCTTCACAACCCGTTTGGTCAAGTCGCTGGTTCAACACTCCTATCAACATGTACCTACAATAAAACCACCGCAACACCTCGCCGTCGCCCTTTCGACGAAGAATCTCACTGTTGCGGCCCCAACCCTGTCTTTGACGCACAGCCTTTCTGAAGCCTCAGTCAGCAAAAAAATTTCTTTCCACCACCACCATACATCGCATATCGAAGGCAAAAGAGATGTCGATACCAATCATTGTATTAGGAATAGCCGAAGGCGAGGCTCGAACTCGCGACCTTGAGGTNNTTGCCTTATAAGCCCCGCCACAGGCGGGTGATAAGAGCCACACGCTCTACCGATTGAGCTACCCCGGCAGGTCTGATTGNNATCGAAGTCCNNACTGGGTGAACTGGCGCTGATTGCAGATTGACGCAGGCGGCACACAGAGTGTGGTATACATACCTCAGTTCTCAAGCTCTGGCAATTGGACGAGGTCAGACGCGTATGAGTTTCGGCAAGCCAGTTCACTCACTGTTGCTGTTCAATGTGTATCCACAGGATCGTTGCAACATTCATTTTTCTTCGTTCACTCTTTCTTCTTCTCAGTACAAAAGCAGGGACTAGAACCTTTTGCGGTGTTCAAAGCAAGCCCCAGTAATCCTACAACGAAAGTGGTGTAACTTGGCTCATGTCTGACATCTTGAAGTTGGCTTATGAAGCACTGTCTGCAGACTCTGACTATGACGAGATAGAAGGAGGAAGATCGACGGTCAGTGAATCATCCGGAAGTTCTGCTGTTTCCTAACATATGGCCTGCACCTGGTGCCATCAATGCGGTAAGTCACATCAACAGTTGCGATCGTGGGAGATTGAGGTATTGCATGGGATTAGTGACCTGTAATCTTTCTGTAGGCATGCTATCCTTGTGAAGCTTATCTTCATGGCCAGAGAAGTCATATTGGGTTAATTCCTCATGAGCCACACGGGCGATACTAGAGGAGATAGGAGTAACGCGAGCTGGGAAAGAAGTAAATTCTATGCTTTATGCTTGTGTGTGCGGCTCGGATCCTACACATAGCTTTTCGACCACCTTTGATGGGCCATAGGTAGCACTGGTCCTGCTGGTAGGTCTTTGTGGGGTGATGCATTTCTAGTGTGGTAAGACATCTCTCATTTCCGTCCTTACAAATCCTGCGTATCTGTACCAAGAGAGCTGATTCATGACCCCTATATGTGTTTTTCTGAATTCATAATACTCAAGACGGTCACTATAGCAAGTGACCTAGCCCTAATGCCAGCAAAGCTGCCATTGCTTGGACGTCCTTTGTAAAGTCATGAACTCGCGACATGTCGATGAATGGTTCCTCGATCCACGAACGGGAGAAACTGCCATCCCTGGTACAAAGGTTCCACACCAACCCCTGGGAAGTGAACGGGAGTATTGTACGTTGCACTATTGAGCCACTGACCACTTTTCTTGGATCGGAAGACCGAGTCATCTAATGGATGGCTGCGGCCATAGCAACCACTATCGACTGGCGAGGATGGCCATCATGTGGGGCGAAGAGTTAGCTTGTGCATGGGACGGTATGACAACAAGTACAAGGCTTTTAGCGTCAATCAAAGAACGGAAAGATGACCGAAGCCACATGCAGCTGGGGTCTGCTCTTTCCCCTCAAGCACCACGCAGAAGAACCATGGGACTGCTCTGCAGTTAGCTTACTTGAGACGGGCGATTTGTCGTTCAAGTAAGCTATGCAGAGTTTGTTACATGAACCCCCTGACTGCTCGCCCCAGTGGTAGAGTCTGACAGCCTCTTCGTTCAGGTAGCCTTTTGGTAGCGTGCGGTTGGCATCATCACGCTGGGGAAGTCGGTGTCGTTCGGGGAGCCTCGAGGGTTTCATGCTCTCACTTCTTGCTGCTCTGTGTTTGCTTCGTGTGCTTGAGGTGTGTTGTTGCTGCTTCGACTTTGACATCGTCCGATCTTGTGCAGCCACAGCCACAAAGTCCTACGTCTCCACTGACAACGATTTGTGTATATATGTACCATTGCCGAAGCTGAGTCACGCATGTTGGTTATGTTCAGGTCTTGAAACCATTTGAAAGATGTTACGACAAGTACCACTACGTCTTTATCGATTATCTGCTTACTTCTTGGATGCTATCTCACATTATTTGCGTCTAGCTTGGTAAATGAAGCACATTTATCGCTGTCGGTAAGTAATTATGGAGCGCAAAGACTACACAACAGACAAACATGCAGTACGTAAGGGTAGAAGGCTCAACAAGTCACAGCTCTACTATATGCATAAGAAGGTGATTAGGAATTACTTTCTAATGTGCAACTTCAAATTACATAAACAGCACAACGGCTTTCTCTTTATTTTCATTACACACAGACGTTCTCACATCCTACTCGATCTTGAGGCTTACAAATACATGGCTAATGAGTTCAAACACCCTAGGCACTTGCAGGGCAATGCGTACAGTGCCATTAATCTTGCTGTCAAGTTCGACGAGTGTCGTGGATCAATGATCCTGCTTCAGCGTCCTGCTTGGTCTATCGACCCACGACACGAGGTTACAATAGAGGTTGTGAGCACTGCAACCAGAAGTAGTGAAGGTACGACAACGTGAGACCACTATAGGCATTTATCCTGTTGACATGAATGTCGTCGTGAAGACTGGAAACGACCTCAACTTCGCCTCGTGAGTGCATTTGGATCGTAGCTTAGTATGCACCCTTTCTGTGCGCGAAAGCTTCCTGAGACTTTCTTTGAGAGCATAGGAAGCAATAGATTCACGGCTCCAGATCGACCCTGTCGAGGCATGATTGTGGAAGTCATTAGTGCAGAAGATAGTGTGTTGGAACGCAATGATCAGGAACACTACTTGAACAAGTGGCTGACCACGTATAAGTTCCGCCAGGCACAGCAATGCGGAGAGGAGCCAAAAATTTGTATTAGCAGCTTGGCCTCGATAGAGTACTCGGTGTGATGAATCCAGCTCCCGCGACGAAGAGAGCCACGCGGGACTTCACGGCCTCAGATAACCACCAGCTTCACCTCTTCTAAACAGAAGGCGTGTGTTTATCGTGCAACACAAACAGCCTGAAAGATATCATGGAGTACGTGCAAGCCTCTGCTTGACTTGAGGATCTGCATGGGACTTATCTTGCGCCTGGCATCGTTGTTCTCTGTGGCTGTTTGTGTCGGTGATTTTTGGGAATCATATGAGTGTTTCTTGCTTGTTCGTGCATGCGTCTGCGTTGCTGGAGAGTGCTACCGAAGAGAGATACGCGAGGTGAACATGCACTTCTCGTGAGTTGTGGCATGTCGAGGATTAGTCGGCGAAGACGTGGCCAGAGTGGCGGGTACGACAGAGTGGCAGCATGAAATGCACCTGGCAGAAAGACAACGGTGTTAGCTCGAATCGCGTCAGCACATACTTGCGTGTGTGATCTGTTGAATGAATCAAGACAGCCAGCGAGCGGCGGAAAGTGAACTAGCAAGCCGGATCTGCTTGTGTTTCCAGCTGTTCAATAGAGAGATTGGGCCTCTTCAATGAGCAGTATAGGATGCCAGGATAGGCGTGCTGAGTACCGGCGACTTGCGAGAAGCAATGCAGCCGAACAGTTCACCGATAGAGACAGAAGCTTTACTGGCGTCAGGACGACCGAAGACTCCAGTTTTGGGGAGAGCTATGCACTGGGCGATGTTGGACGAGCACGACGGGACGGGTCAGACTGTTTTGACGGACAACGATCCTATGGCGCACTCAGACACTTCGCGATCAATTCCAGATTCAGTGCTTGTAGTTGCTTCGCTCTGGCTTCTGTCGGCCGATTAAGGCTCTCGATAGTCAGCGAGGTGTTCGGGAAAGGGGTGATATTTCCGTGAGCATCTGCCGTGTGTTCTGGGCATTGATGCCAGCGATTCATGAGACACAATAACATGATGCCGATGCCGCAAGTTGGATCGCATTACGTGCTTGAGCGTCGGAAACGGATCGAGGGCTGAGTTACATCGGGGTTCCCTTGCCAGTAATGACAGAGACACAACTCAAGACAGCAATATGAGTTTGCACAACCCCCAAGAGGCCTAGACATGTGGCATCATGGTTGTAAGCATAGTTCATCGACTACAGCCGCGGAGACAGCATCGAAACTTTCAAACGAACAGAAGAATGGCGGGTAGTATGCAGTATTGTTGTGACACGCCCTGTAGGGTGTGACTCGTCCAAGAAGCGTCCTATGTCGCACCTGCCGTCATGAGGTACCCCTTACCAGGATAGTCAATACTGCCAAGAATTAATCAATCCGAGCTTGACCGCACGGTGGACAAAGGAAGGGCGGCGAGATTCAAAGCAAACGGCTTCCTTCTGGCCAGAAGCTTAGTAGCATGAATGCCATTACCATGAGTATCAAGCGTGGATTCTCCCAGAAACGCACTCGAGGGCAGACTGCATCAAGAATTGATGAATATGGGGGGCACGCGTAGGAGGATTCGTTTCAGGAGCTGTCGTGATGCCCTCGTGCAGTCGGCCAGGTCTTCCGTTCACCAGAAGATATAACGTTAAAGTTACAACGGCACTTTCCTGGCTAGACCATATTGTAGCAGAGATGAAAGATCTTGATGGATGGTGTCGCAATATGACCAACCGCATCTCCGAGAAGCAAGAGTTCAGAGATCTTCCTCATGTAACGACGGGAGCCTCTCACCAGCAACCATTGCTTGTCGTAATCCGAATCTTGGTCGCAAATTCAGTTGCAACGACACGAAGCTTGTGGCCAGCAATGTACATTGATGCCCTAACACTAAAAAACCCAACAGTCATATGATCCTTCTTCAGAGAACCTTACAACAACAAAACAACTAGATTCGCTGAGATTTCCGACAGCAGAGCAAGTCTTGAGGGTGACGGCCAGGAAATCACAGGCGATCACCCAACTGTCGTTCGATAGTTCTAGCGCCAGCTCCACGACGCCTCCAGCAAGCGGTGAACATGTTCCGTCTTGCCAAGCTGTCGGTTTTATCATCGACGATTCTTGTATGCTATTTCTCAACTGGGTGGTGAATGGACAAAACGCCTGGGTCTACATCGGAGATAATCCCAAAACCAAGAAACTGTGCCTCGTTTCCTGGATCGGCATTGTGCATAGTCTTTCATGCGTGACTTACGGTGGATACTGCTGATCTCTGTGACAAGCCCTGTTGATTGAAAGATGTATGCAAAAAGTGGTACAGTAGCTTGGTATACGAAGTACGCGTAGGTGCCGTGGCCGAGATGGCATCTGCGGCAGCTCGATTGATGTCTTGTCAGCAGACCGAGAAGGTGATTGAGACGAGACTCCTGCGCGTGCACTTGTCATTCACGTAGCCACAGAAAGGGAGAGGTCCCTGGTCCTAGCGATGTCGCATGAACCACGACACGGTCATTAGCTAACCGCCCGTGCCTGGGCCGGTTCGATTAATCAAAAGTAAGCTTTGGTGGTGTTGCTGATCGCGTTACCCTTTGGAGGCGTCAACCGAGTCAGGGTCAACCTCCAGAACATGAGGACGACAGCAAAAGAGGGAGCTGTTGACGGGAACGATCTGGTTGGATGACAGACGTAAAAGACGTTAGTGTGAGGTGCCGAGGCAGAAAACGGGCAGGACGACGCACGGAAAAGCTCCCGAACAATTGCAGCTGCAAGCCAGCCGTTAATCCATTGTCTGCAGCACGGCAGATTCCTTGTCCAATCTCGATTGCCACCTTCTGGCTGACGGGGCGAGATGTGTCAAGTTTGCTGCATTCAGAGGAAGACATTGGCGAAGGTGCAGTGAGAGGGTGTGTCTAAGAGTAATCTTGGGTCAGTCGGAAGGTTGTGGTCGGNNCGGTCGCAGCTGCCGGTTTGACCGTGAAAACCTCAAGCGAAACGACGTCGCCGAGTCGCGGGGGCCACGCGACTTGGGGCTCTCCCGTCTTGTTNNTCCTTGAGAGCTTCTTTGCCACGCGGTAAGAGCAGCCACATTACCGCTCTTGACAGAACCCTCACGGGCCATATCCTGTTCCAGACTTAGCGACCTCCTCTGGTCATCTTGCAGCTCCCAGTTCGATACGTTGCATACCATCGTGGCGCCATCCCCGGTGCCATATGCCAATGGGTCCTCAGATCTTCCCGCTCCGATCACGGTGCGACACACACGATGATCCGATTCGGGTAATCGCATTTACCGCTAATTCTCTTCTGCCTCTGGCAGGCTGACAATTGGTAAGTGCATGCCGACCGCAGGTAGGTAGGTCCGACCGACCAAGCAAAGTTAGACACACCTCGTCACTCGTCAGAGCACCGGGCAGAATACCGGTTCGGAAGTCGCCATACCAAGGCCTGGATTCCGTACAAACCGAGTCGATCATGTAGGACTTGGGACTAGTTGCACGTTGTTTGCATGTCCAAGGGGCATGTTCATCTTTCTATTTTCTGTCACCGTCATACAGGCATAAACACAGCCACAGTTCGCTTCTTAAGCTTCTCCACAGCAACCTGGACTGGGCTCGTCGTGTTCTCGAATCACAGCACAATGATTGTCGTGCGGTAGCACAACCGAGCCGCTGCTTTGTGTGGCTCAGTGGCAGCAAGAACAGTGCCCGTTGTACCTATGTTTCACCTTTCCACAAGAACACCAAGCCAGGGCATGACTCTCGCAGCGGCCAACTCGCGCCGAGCATAGCAGCGAAGCCAAAATCCGCTAGCCATTGATATCGCTCAGGGCAGAACAGGCGGGCGCATGGCCAAAATGGCTTTGGCGTCTCAGCAAATGTCAAACGAAGCAATTTTTCGGCACATACTTGATGGTGCATGCTTCCTCGGGGTCAAGCTGGGAGACAAGTCTCCTACTTTCTCGCGTCGACCAATCCGCTTTTGCACGACCTCTCTACCCGTACATGGTTCATGACTGTGGCAATTACTGCGTCGCTTAGCCACATTTGATTGAGCCGATGCTGGGCATTAAAGTCTAGGTCTGCCTACCTTCCCGAATATTAAGGTGAGCGGCGCTCTCCCTGAGGCTTGTCCAGCTACCCAACAAGCCTCACGTTTCGACACAACCTTATTCACACACCCTGTACAGACTTGGTTACATCATTTGGGCGAGAGGCAAGACATAGCGACCACTCCTACCCGACAATCTGGCGCTTCTACAACGACCACTGGGGACAAGTCACGTTGGAGCACGTTCGATTGATCTGTCGTACCTCACCGCAGCCGTGGCGAATCCTTACGGTGACTACTCGTTCCAGTATGGAGGGTCGACGGCGGAGGGGCAAGACGGCCAGGAACAGGATCAATCAACAAGCTCAATCTATGGGCATACATACCTGGACCATGGATACTCGACGTTACAGCCTTCCTATTTCCCGCTATCTATGCAATCAGAGTATCACATCATGCCTCAGCAACTACAATCTACTATAATCACTCAGCCGAACACCAGCATCCCACACCATAACCCGGAAAGGAGCAGCATTGCGACCTCGATTTCAAGCCAGCTGAGTGGTTCGACTCAATACGACAACTCTAGAAGGCCCTCAGAGTATGGACACTCGGAGCCACCATCGCGCAAGAGAAGCCGCGCTGACGACTTCCGGCCGGCCGCTCATGAATCCCCAATGTACAACACTAATCTAACTCTTAATATACCTACCATGATGGGGTCCAATGGGCAACATTCCTCGAACCATGTTTCTCCATTTCAGTTCCGCGCCCCGCAGCCCTCACAAGCGACCTCTACAGACCGGTCACCCCAGAGCGACACCCAGAAGCTTCAGCCACAGCAAACATACAGCCCTGCAGAAGCTGTGAGCACGAACCAGCATCACCACCACCGTCTACCGCCTCACTCGCCGACCCTTAAACGAACCAAGCATGGTGAAGAGGTCTCACCTGTAGGTGACTCAGGACCGCCTAGTATGGTTGGAAAAGAAGGAATGCCAGAGCCCGCGCCTAGACCGAAGGGCCCCAAACTCAAGTTCACCCGAGAGGACGACGCGCTGCTCGTTAGACTGAAAGAAACCAAGAACTTGACCTGGAAGCAGATCGCCGAGTTCTTCCCAGGTCGCAGTGCGGGCACATTGCAGGTCAGGTACTGCACCAAGCTCAAGGCCAAGACCACTTTGTGGAATGACGATATGGTAGGTAACACATCTCCTTGTCTTGATCAACACCTTCTGTCTGGAATGCCCCTCTGGATATCTTTCGCAGATATGGACCGACAAGATCATGCGTCTTCTTACAGAGTTATGGCGACGACAACACTGTACTGACTCTTCTGAGCATCGATGAACACTGGCCGACAGCATCATGGACCGAACTTTCTCAGACAAGAAGACACATCANTACCCCTGACGACCAGAAATAGCGTCTCCAGCTGGACTCGCACAGGCCTGTGTCCCGAAGCCGGATCTCGTGGCACCCTTGCGAAGCAATGCTTCCGAGGACGTGCACGATAATCATCCGGCCAGGGAACAGCAGAGCTATCTTGGATTATGCTTCGGCGCCTTCAAGCTTATTGCCAATTAGTACCAGATTCCAGCCAGCGCAGGAACGCGTCCTTCACANTAGCTGTGGCACACCTCTGGACCTCGTTACACAGATCGACCCGCCCAAGGACTCGCCCGGACCTATCAATAGCACACACGAAGCTTTGCCACGCAAGAGTGCTAACTTTAACTTAGATCCAACGTCTTCGCACGGCGATACAAGACTACGACAACGACCGCTGGCGGTTCATCTCGAGCAAAGTCGGCAGTGGCTTCTCGGCTGCTGCATGCAAAGCAAAAGCAGAAGAGATAGAGGCTGAGGGTATGCGAGAAGACGATGGTGCATCCTCTGGCTCTGATGATGACCAGCAGGAAGGTGCAGATGGGGACGGTGTCGAAGAGGTGGAGACAAAGGGAGAAATTGAGACATGACACACGCGCATCACCAGATGAACCGAGTCAAGGACAGGACTTTTAAAAAGAGAGGGATATACACACCTGGCCATGCAGAACGGGAGATAAGGACGTACCATCCCGCCGTCAGTCTCTCCGTCAGGCAGTCGCAGCCGAGTAGATCCTCCGATGTTGGTCGATACGGTGTCCGGAATAATCTCTAGTCTACACGGAGCGGAGGCGTCAACTCCAGCATGGAACGTATAATCGACACGTCAACGGGCTTTGCGCACCACACCACTGGACTCAAGACCTGTCGTCGTTGTGGTCGCCGGGTCATCCCTGATCCCGCATTCGCCCGATGCATATCCATGATTGCCTATACTAAGCGCCTTCGCGAGCGCAGGACCCTGGTTAGTGAGCCAAACACACCTGGAATTTCAAGGGTCCTCCACGATGCCAGTCCAATCAGAAGATGTGGAAAGAGGATGACACTCACTGGTATACCAGACCTACCTGCATATCGAACTTTTTCAATTCAGAAAGAGGCGGACGAGTAGCGGGATGTCGCATGGTAGCCAAAGACGACAACACTGATGTTGAGCAAAGGGAGATGGTGCTCTGAACATTACTCCAACACAACCAATCTCAATGCCACTATCATCCCGTGACTTTTCTCGCATGGACGAGTCTTGTTCACTTGGCATACCACAAACCCACGCTCAATATCGAAATCAATGCAAAACTTTCCATCGCACACTGCTGCCCAGAACTTTCCACCCATGACTGTATGAATCCGCACTAAAGCCAGGTACTCCCGTAAACTCTCTCATCGTGTTCACCTAACCCACGGTTTGCCTTTTTTCAACACAGCCCCGAGTTTGACTCATACTGCATTCGCGTGACTGTCTCTCAATGCGTGAATTTGAGTGTGCGCGTATCGGAAAGCCAAGTTTGACATTCTAGTTTTTTGGAATATGTGATCTTGAGTTTGGTGAAAGATCCGCGATCTGTGGAGATAAGATAACGGGATTTTGATATCACGGATTCTGGTTCATCGTGCCCCCTGAACAAATGCTGGATCCAAAAAGTCGTAGATTTTGATGAAAAAGACGAGTAGATTTGGGTACTGTACATGTAAGAGAATATCTAGCAGGTTGTATGTCTTGGTGTTGCGAGCTTTTGCGCTGCCACAATGACTCCTTCGGCTTTTCTTCCACTTTCGTTTTGAGGCACTGAAGTCCACGAAAATATTCTATGTTCGCAACAGAGTCGGCTATTCTGCGAATCGGAAGCTGTCCACCCCAAAAAGCCAGAAGATCAGAGCTCTGGGAACCAAACCGGTGGCTTAGAACTGGCTGTCATGGGGGTTGCTAATTCTGGAACGAACTGGTGTTGGGCTGAAACTCTGTTTTGCCCTTTTGCAGAATATGCTCATCGCAATAATCTGCGCGGAGCTGTTGCCGATGTGCGAAGAGGAAAGATGTGGTGACCCTTCGATATAGGAATGTATGATGAGTGTAGATAGCTGTCAAAACACAGTATCTTTCGATGATGAAGAGAGTCCACTGAGAGCCGAGTATATCAAGTGTATTCTGAGAGTTCTCGGGACGTTCATGTATGTGATAATCCATCTGTTGAGAGATGTGATCGGAAGCGGCTAGGGAATTTTCTCTCGCGTGGCCAGGGTCAGTCATCGTGTCTACAAATATAAGTTGCTTCGAATTGTCCTACCTCGTTCTTTTTCCTCACCCGATTTGGAACAACACTGGAGCACCGCGTACTCACACATCTTACAAACTTGACTCATACGTATATATTCTTACGCTTGCCTTGTACGCGATATCTATTCTTATAGGCCTTTTAGCCAACCTTTGCACTTCATCGCAGAAAATGCCTGGGTTTACATCCTTGAATGGAGGTGCTGCAGGTGCAGCCCCTCTGTCAACAGAGAGGTCGAACAAGTCACTGCTGTCACCGAAGCAGCATCTAGCCAGACTCGGATGCAAAATCGAGGATCTGGAAAGGAATCAGGACCAACCGACGACGCAAGTCTCATCGTCACAGCAGATCCTGCTCAGGATGAACAACTCGAGGAAAAGAAGCGCGCACCCCCAACACAGGCGGATTACAACAAGATGAAAGTACATGTCGACGCTCAGGTGAAGGTTGTCGCCGATCACGGTATTCAAATGCCGAGAGGCATCGGACTCAATAACTCAGTGATTGCAAACATGAACACGAATGGTGTACCGGACGCTCTGAGCAAGCAAAACATGCCCTGGGATGACGACCAGAACGAGTTTGTTTATCGTGCTGGACAATGCGGCTGGCGACATGGGCGAATAGCCGCATATCTTGGCCGTTCAGAGCAATCGTCACGCTTGAAGTTGATGAAGATGATGAGAGCAAAGAAAGCAGAAGAGACTGCGAGACAAGGGACTGTCGAGCCAGAGACTGGGGTCTCACAGGCCGGATCTCCACACCCACCATCTTCGGTGAGCGACTCTTTTGGTTCACCTGGCATGCGTGTTGTGCCTGGCCCCTCTGGGCTGCCTCGAGATGCATCGAGATCTATTGAGCGTGGCCATCAGCGCAGTGAGAAGGTATGGGAGATACGTCCATGGGGAGTCATGTCGCCGACCAGCAACTACCATGTCAGAGTTTCAGAGACCACTCCCTCTTCTGGGCCATCTCAGAACCCCGATCGATTGTATCAGATGAGACTTGGAGAACTGCCACGGTGGAGAGACTTCACACAAACCCTGCCATCGATCGAGCTACTGGCTGGTGTCAACCCCATTGAAACGGAGCATCTGTCTCATGCCGACAAGGTGAGGCATGATCGTCTGAGAGAGGTTCGTAACCGTCTAACAGAGGGGCAGTGTGAGCCCAGCAGCGAGCTACAAGCCAAGCCGGCATCAGTGGAGCCCCCCCTTGGCTTGCAAGAAGCTGCCGCCACAGATGCAGATCCAGCACGCCATGGCACGAAGAGATGTGGACTCGATGACTTGGCTGATGCTGCTGATGCTGCCAGGCCATCTAAGAAGCCGGCATCGTCACGTCCACCGTATGCATATGCTCTTTCAACGTCGGGCCTTGACGTGGGTGAATTCGATGGCGGAGAACGTAACGTTGATTAAGGGTGTTCGGCGTATGGAGTTATGGATGATGGTTTTGGGGGGTTTGGAGACTAGCGTGTTGACGCAATCTGGCGTGTTTGAGGACTTTCGGGAGGTTTAGGAGTTCGGTGTTTTTGTTTGTTCTTGCGCGGTACATGGTAGTCAGCGCTGTTTGAGGAATCGGAAACGGAATCCTCCTGTCTCATCACCATAGCGCGGTCTGCTGTACAAGCTTTGCTCTTTCTGCTGTGTATGAATTCCATAGACAAAACCCAAAAAAAGTCGCTACGTTGATGTAGCGCCGACACCTATTGTCGGTGCAAGTGGTGTGATGGTGTAACTGCAGACTCGGGTTGCTGTCGGGTCTCGTGTGTCTGGCTGACTAGCGCAGAGCTCTAGAAGACGAAAGTGGCGTCTGGCGAGGACTAGGGCTGTGAGTATGTTGACCAAACAAGCCCATCACTCCTGACCGTCTCATACTTCTAGCTGAGGAAGAATTGTCATCTGAGAAGAGGACAACATTGTCTTGGACCACTGTTTTCCCTTGTACCTTGCTTTCTGGGTCGTTGATAGACATGTCAGCACCATGTCAGGCGTGAAGCGGCAGCGCACCGAGTGCGGAGAGAGGTTCTACAAGGGTAGACGGTAACCCGTCTCAGCATAAGGAACAGCGGTCCGTCGAATTGCGTATCGAGTGATGATCGATGTTGAGTCTGCTGGCAGCGCTGGAGACGGGACGTCTGCGTCGTTTTGAACGTGGATGGGAGGTCGTGTTCTCTGAGCGATTGGGCATCGATGGCCCGGTGGCCGTATATCGAGACGCGAAGACAAGGCGCGGCTTGTCATCGAGAGAAATTGGAAGGACGAGCTGGTCAGCGACGCAGGCAATGCCGAGAGAGGTGTAGTCTGAGGCAGGCTGGAAAGCGCAGGAGCTTGTTTCCTGCTAAGTTGAAGGAACATCGGAGACGCTTGTGAACGCGCAAGGTCGATGTGACAGGACAAAGGAAGGTGCTGCGTCGACGAAGATGGAAACAGCCAAAGCATCTGAGAAGCGCGTCAAGATCCAACAAGTTTGCTCGCAGTCCAGAGAACAATTTCCCGTTCAGACAGGTCTTTTCTTCCACTTTGATACAAGACTAAAGAGCTAGAGTCACTCTACCAAGGCTCGTAACAACCAAAGGTCTTGTCAAGGCCTGGGGAAAGTGAATCTCGCTGGTTCGGTCCTCGGCTCTGCATAAAGATTCGAGCCCCTGACAAGATTCGAACCAGAAACCTTGCAGGTCGCGACACCTCGTTCTTTATACGTACTGTAAAGAAAACTTTACAGTAGAGCCGCCTCTAGGCTCAATCTCCACCAAGAGAATCAACACCACGTAACATTGCAATGGTAGAACCTTTTTGTTTTCGAGCAGGATCATCGCCTCATCGTGCTCGTCTGACCAAAAGAAAGACGACCCCCAGGGGTGCAAAACTGATTTCTCAGAACAATGTGACGCGTTAATACTTGGGTTTCCCTCCCCGTATTGCTGTAATCGCCGCCATGCCACATGGTTTTTGTTGTGAGCTAACTACCATTGCGCCACCCTGTGTTGAACAGACGAGCCAGAAAACCCGAGGTAGCTTTGCCGCTGGGAGGTCTCTTTTTTTTTTAGTATATAAGGGTAGAGGATTGCTTTGCAGAGAAGATGCGTTCCATGTTCGCTGCTCTCTTTCGGAATGCAGTCCAATACTGTTGCTCCTTCTTTCTGAAGTCGTTGTTTCTCTCTTCGAACGCGAGAAACCCGTTCCGTCTTTCGAGTTGATGTTGTCGTTGCTGCGATGCTTAGGCCCAATCGCTGCGTCTTTGGTTTGCAGCGTACCATCTCGCTCCACCACGCAATGGTTTGCTTGCATAACAACCCTCTAGACCATAATCTATGGATTCATAGATGGCCAGACACTCTAGCCTCTCGAGACAAGATCGTGCTTCCTCATTGTAACAGAAATTTGTGAATGTTCGTCCCGTTCTGCAATGCTTTGCGGAGTCGACCAAATCAGCCGGGCCTGCAAGCATCCCGGAGAATGGCAAGGCCATTGCAATGCAATTGTGAATCTCAACCAGTCTTTGTGTAAATATGCCTCTGAACCCCTGAAAAGACAAGGACATGTTACAATGCGACTACAGTCTCTAGCATCTTTCAGGTTTGTCCCAATCGTTCGAAAATCGATGTCCTATGTTTGGAGAGTCCATCGGTGCGCGTTGCCCGGACTTGCTGGGTTTAGGCAACTGGCCCAGCTGTCGCCTACATCGTCGCCGACTAAATGCCAAGAATGAGAAGACGAGTGCTTCGCGTCACAACCTTCCATGGGTTTCCTGGGTTAGGGGTACCGGTGACTGGCCTGAACCTTATCGCCATCGCCGCTTAGTCCTGTCCACACACCAAGAGCGTTCCGACGTCGAAGCGGCTGTCAGTCACATGTTCCAAGAATCATCTCTGCTCGACGCAACCAATCCAGATGCTGTCGCTGTCGCTCGAGGGTCTGGGCATCGCGTACTCACAACAATTTACTGCCTCAAACCCACTGACCGGCCGCAGCACGATGACTCCGAAACACATATAAGAGAAACTCGATCTATCGTGAGAGCTTCTTCCTGACATCCAAAACTTGGACCGAAAACATACTGTCTGCCAGCAACTTTCAACGCGACACGACCATCGCCATCACACACCGAGTATTACACCCGTTGCGATCAACCTCGTCTCTATCCCGCATCGAGTACTCTGCACGAACTTCGAGTTTTCTCATCGTGTTGTGTTTGTTTTCCATCGGAAACCCAGTAACCTCGTCGTGTTTCTGTTTCGGCCATCGTGGTTCGAATATACCCATCGCGACACGGATATATCAAGCCTTTTCCGAGTAACTCCATCGTACTCCGAAAGAATAACATGGCTTCCTTCATGGACCAGACTCAGATCATCGGAACCAACCAGGTCTCCGACAACATCGCCAGCACATCTGCCTCTGTCCCAAGCACTGCGGGCAGACGCACTCTGGCCGGTGGAATCAGAAAGCGCGTCGTCAAGAACAAGTCCACGGATCTCGCAACTAAGGGCAGTAGACCCTGGAGTGATGGACAGCGCCAGGAGTTGATCAACCTCCACACCATGTTTCCGGCCTGGCAAGAAGTGGCCGAACTTCTCGAGCGAAGCGAACAAGCACTCAGGTCAGGGTGGAACAAGATCAACAACGGTGATCGTGGTGACAAGTGGCTGGAAAAAGCCAAGGCCTGTATAAAGGAACGCGAGCTCAAGTTCCCCTCGGTCCCCAAAAAGTCAAGCACCAGAGATGCCACCGTCGCGACGACTGGTCACAACATGCAGGTCCAGTCTCGCCAAGAGCCTCCTCCACCGGTTACTCTGAGAGCCATGCCCAATATGAGTGGAGTCGAGCTTCTCCTTATTGCTGCCGACAGCGATCAGACAGCCAACTCCGACACAACTGGCTTCGAATTCATCCCTGCTGCTGCCACCAGCGACCAGAGAGCCATCTCCGATATGGACGGAGTCGAACTTCTCCTTGCTGCTGCCACTGCCGATCAGAGAATCAACCCCGAAATCAGCCGAATCAGACTTCCCCGTGTCGCTGCCAACAAGTATGTGAACAACGACATGGATTATGATCGATGGATTGCACTTAAAGCACCCAAGTTGAAGTCATACTCCAAGTGTACCAAAGGAGTTTTGGAGACACAGGTTGACGCAGCTCTGCTTGCAATGGAGGTAGACCAACCAGCGCGACCTGGCCCCTCTTCCGGAAACGGATCCCAAAGACAAGGCGGCCATTCCAAGACACCAAATCGAACATCAAAACGTTGTGTCCAGTGAGACTCAAGAGTCAGAATTAGTCTCTCGGACAGCTTGAACCGGCTGGAGTACATCGTGCCTTGCAATGATTTAGCTGGTTGCCAGGAGAATGCTCGAGAAAAATGAAGAGGAATTTGAGCCAAGGAAGAAAGATGACAACACACGGACATGTGCGCATGCCATATACACATGACGAAGTCGTCTTGTCAGCGGACCTTGAATGAAGCTCGGTCAGGATGATCTGGAAGTTGAGAGCTGAGGATAGAGTTGAGGGCCTGGGAGATATTTACGAGGCGGAGCGAAGGCTGACAACCAGGAGAAGACTAGAATGTTGGTAAATTTTGGTTATTGTTGGTCGGTCTGGTCTCTCTCTTTCCCGAAACGACACCGTCGACGACAACAACATCAACGATACGTGCTTAGCTCAAGCAGCAAGCAGCAAGCAGCAAACAGCAAACGAGAAAGCGACAAGATAGACAGAACTTTCCGCAGCAAATGCAAGGGCCCCACTCTGCAACAACATTTTTCGCATCGTCATCCACCACGTATTTTGTGGCCTGTAAGCCATTTTTCTTCTTTCACCTGCCAGGTGCAGCTACGCACCACCAACGGCAGAGCTGGGAGAGCCCTTCTCATGACCGAGAACAGCCTCTTTCAAGGCTGTCTGTATCAATTGTTATGACTTGTAGAGTTACAGGCGGCTGGCAAAGCTCTCTTGAAAGCTCTGCACCAATGCGATGGCCGTCAGAGCAGAGCAGAGCAAGCAATCCAGAGCTATGTCTGCGGGGTATCCACTCTGCTGGCCATCGCGAAGACATGAAGAGCTGTTTTCGATGCATATTCGTCTCTTTCGATGCATGCTCATTCCTTATGATGATGAGGGTCGTGTATTTGGTGGCATCTGGAAGGCGGAGTCGGGATACTTATGAGTGGAAGCCGCAGAATCCTTGCATGAGCATTTTTCAAATCGTGACAGCATCAAGTAGAGCATCAGCTGTCGACCTGTCTCTGATTCATGAGGCTATACCACTTGCTGCCAGCTGTCGTCTCCAAAATTTCGCCTTGTGAATCCGCAGTCTCGTGTGCTCCACGTCCATTCTCGTGACTTTTGCACGCGATAATTGGTACTGTACATAAGTACTCGTAAAACTTCATCTTCCAACGACATATTTGGCCAAGCGAGCCACTTGATGTGCAGTAGAGCGCAAGACAGGCAAATTCCTTCTCTTTGGGTTCTTGCCCTTCTCTGTATAGTATGATGATTTATAGTCCACGGGACGATACTCGAACTTCCTTCTATGGAGATGCCCACTATGAGTATTCCTTCCTCCCTCATATGCATACCATACAGCTCGTATAGAGGTTATTCGAGGCAGTTCTACAAGACCATCAGTGAGATGAATGACTAGACATATTTGCAGTGAATATTGATCAATATAGCACGTGATCTGCTTGGAGAAACTGGAAGTCAAGTACTGGCCAATCAATCTGTCCACTCAGAGTCGGAAGTCGCTTATCACCAACAGCCCGCCTTCCTCATTGAGATCTGTGACATCCCCTCATCGAACATGTTCCCTCATCACGCAGAAGCTGCCTTGGCTGACGTTCAAAATTGAAGAGCATCTTCAAATTCTCACGTGGCAAGGGCCCGCTATCTATCTTTCCTGCCGTTCCGACAGAATCCGACTTCGATGACCGGCAGTTCACTTCTGCACCTTCTTATCTTAACCACGAGATAGCCCGCGGACTCAAGACAGTGTTCACCACTCAGACAAAGCAACCATTCGCATAAGCTCTTCCGTTTGCCGAAGCAAACGCTTTGGAAGATTGTAGGACTGGCAGAGTTTCTTGTTCTTACTTGCCCGCGGACGAATAGCTGATAAGGATCTCGACCCCATCTGCCGTGACCCCAACTGATAGGGCGATAATGCAATGCACTGCATATCATATGCCCAGATAGGCATCTCAATTCGAGATATGCTTGCCGTTCGCCCCCTTCTCATATATCGATTGTACTGTAAGTGGCATTTCTAATAGGCGGTCGGGTGCTGGCCATATCTGTTCTTGGCTTGTATCTTGCAACGCGCGGAGTTCTTTGCGAGACACACGGCATAGGCAATCACTTGATATATGTAAGTATCCTGATCTGCCATTTGTTTTGCCTTTTGGCCCATCTGTTTTTCTCCACGTACCCCAGTCACCATGTTTGAACCTCACGACAAGGAAAAAGCGCTACACTCTACACCAGAAGAGATTCCAGAAGTCGAGGTTGGAGAAGTCAAAGATGTCAAGAATGCAGATGCCGCTCTTGACTTTCTGCGGCATGAGGGCGAGGGAGTAGAGATGACGGAACAGGATGAGAAGAGATTGGTCCGGAAGATTGATTGGATGATTATGCCGTTGATGTGGTGTTGCTATGTTTGCCAATACCTGGACAAGACGTTGATCAACTATGCTGCTGTCATGGGATTATATGAGGATGCGAATATCACGAAGGCGGACTTTTCGAACTTGGTAAGTGCTTCTTGTATTGCGATAGAGTGATCTCTTACTGACTGGTGTGTAGNNGCTTGGATCTTTTATGTCTCGTATCTCGCGTTTGAGTTTCCGCATGGCTATGGCATGCAGCGCTTCCCCACTGCCAAATACCTGGGCGTCATGGTCTTGCTTTGGGGTACTATCGTCACTGTCACTGCTGCTTGCCACTCCTACGCCGGTCTCATCACCACCAGAGTTCTACTCGGCTGCTTCGAGTCCGCAGTCGCACCTTCCTTGATGCTCATCACGACAATGTGGTACAAGAAGAACGAACAACCCCCTCGCGTCGGAATCTGGTATCTGGGCACTGGTACTGGCACAATTATTGGATCTCTGCTCTCGTATGCTTTCCAGCATGTTCAATCTGCCTCGCTTTACTCTTGGCAAATTCTTTTCCTGGTCGTTGGTCTGGTTACCGTCTGTATTGGCATCACTGTGGTTTTGATTCTTCCCGATAACCCAATGACCTCGCGTCTCTCGCACCAAGAAAAGATCTGGGCCATTGAGCGTCTGCGCGGCAACCAGACTGGTATCGAGAACAAGCACTTCAAGTCCAACCAAGTGCTTGAATGCTTCTGCGATCCTCAGACTTGGCTGCTTTCGCTCATCACCATCTCAAGCTCTGTTCCTAATGGAGCAGTCTCATCTTTCCAGGCTACACTTATCAAAGGCTTTGGCTACAACAGCAAGGAAACCGCTCTTCTTCAGATCCCCGCTGGAGTGTGTAGTGTGGTGTCCATCTTGATTGCCACCTACTTAGCTGGAAGGTTCGACCAGAGAGGCTTGAACATTGTCACCTTGCTCATCCCGGGCATCCTCGGAGGCGCTCTGATGGCTTTCCTGCCAGAGGACAACAAAGCAGGAAAACTGATAGGAAACTACCTTACCAACTGCATCGGAGCAAGTCTGCCACTGCTCTATTCATGGGTCGGAGCCAACTACGCCGGTCACACCAAAAGGTATGTTCTCCCCTGCTCCTTCCTCTGCCTCTTCCGCGCCTTCCTGTTTACTGACACTCGCGCAAAGGTCACCATGAACGCCATCCTCCTCATCTCCTTCTGTCTCGGCAACATCATCGGACCCCTAACCTTCCGCGCCGCCGACGCGCCCGAATACATTCCTGCAAAGATTACAATCATTGTAACTTGTGCTGCTGCTGTGGTATTAACTCTGTTACTCAGATTCTACTATCAGTGGGAGAACAAGAGGAGAGATGGGGCTGCTGAGCAAAGGGGTCAAGGACACAAGGCAGATATCGAGTTTGCAGATGTTACGGATAGAAAGAATGCCGAGTTTAGGTATAGGTTGTGAGATTTGAGTGCCTAGGATAGGAAAATAAGGGCAGGGAAGAGGAGGATGAGCTTATGTGTTTATGATTAGAGAATGAAGCTTTTGTATTGTCTCATGCTTGAGTTTAGAGAAAGTGTATTTCTCGTTGATAGATTGATTACCTGCAGATAGATATGTATTCAAGCATAAGGAAGGAAGCACATCAAGTCGCGCTCCTGCCTAAAACACAGGCCGTATTGGTCACGCAACATCGAGCAGCGAGTCGGAATCTTTCAAAAAGGCACGAATGTGGATGAATCTCACAGCTTCATCTCTCATGTCTACGCAGTAGCGATGCCGAGCCCTCACGTTTTGCCAACCCATCACCTTCCCAATCAATCTCCCATGGCTATACATCTTTTTCCCACTTCACCTACCCATCACTACCTAATTCTCACACTGTTACATCCATCAACACCTAGAATCCAGTCAATGCAACCACAATGGTCCCAACCTCTTGGTCCGGCAATCAACTGCCGTTCAACCCAGAATACAACACAAGAGAAGATAAACTTCACGATCTCAGCTGGGGGGGGGGGGGGGGTGGGAACAAAGCACGACTGTGGCTGAGTCAAGGTTTTCGGCAACAGAGTTTCGACAAGACAGAGTTTACGCAACGATCTCTTCCGCTTTTTCTTGTTTTCTCGTTTTCCTTTTTGCTGACCACCATCGTTGAGAGTAAAGTGTGGCTTTGATATCTTTGAACCAAGGGACTGAAGAAAATGGTGGAGGGAAGAGATGTGGAAGCAGGTACGGTGCGTGACAGCGCCTTCTTTGATCAAGAGCTGAGATTATCCAGTGGTGGAAAATGATGACGAGTGGTTACGTTTGCTTGACCGGACGACCACTGTTTTTCAGACGAGGAAGAAAAGAACTCCGAGTGACACAGATAAGGAAAGACGAGAGTGAAGAGAAGAAGAAACCTCGAGTAATAAAAAGAATATAAAGAAGAAAAATGGACAAATGTGCACACCCATGCTGTTGTTCTGGTGCTCGAGTTCCCCAAAAACGTCCTATCCGCTGATACAGTTTCGTTCCCAGACCGCATAGAGTTGAAGCCTCCCTGTTGCGCAGTTGAACAGGTTTCCGAAAAATTGCCAACCCTTTCCAATTCATGTCCATCGTTTTCCCCATATGATGCCCCTTGTCCCTGTATTTCATTTCCCATTGTCGGCGTAAAGTAAAGTCGTGCACCATCCTCCTCTTCTTTGCTGCGAGATGGAGAGGTCATTCTCCAAAGCAGCGGACTGGCAGTCTCAGCTCTTGGAGCCAAAGTGCTCTTTGGCGTATTGTTCGCAAGCCTGGAATGGTCGTCAGCATCATATCGCAAAAGAACGGCGTAGATGTATGTATGATAAAGAGCAAAGATAAGTTTCGAGAAAGGAGATCCCCACACTCACCTTGGCAGGTTTACCGACTTTCTGTCCAATGACCTTCCACTTGCTCTGCTCGTACTCTTTGATAGCAGCGAGTAGTGCCGCGCTNCTGTAGTGGGTGTTAGCACGTCAGGGATAATGATACAAGAGATCAGAGAGGCGGACGAAATGGCTGACCTCGTCTTCCGCAAACTCTGCGTAGTGCATATCCNNTATTGCGAGGGAGAGAAAGAGGTTAGCTAATGATGTCCAGATGTATAGTGATGGAGAGGCTGTTGATGTGATAGGAGGATATGGCAAAGAGAAGATGGGCAACTGGACACGAGCATCACATACCTTGTACCAGTGCTTCTTGACACTGCCTTCAGTCCGTGTGGGAAACGTCTTTGCAATCTCGCTCCAACTATTACCCGCATCTCTCATCACCTTCAACCTCTGCTCTTCCGCCGGGGTCCAGGGTGTATTGGTTCGTCCCTTCTTTGGTCGCGCAGGTGGGGTGTCGTGTCGAGGGATCCCCTGATCACCTGGTCCCGTGCCGCCGCTTGAAGGTCCACTCAGAACGTAGTTTTGGTCGCTGTTCTGACGGTCAGGATTGCCAAAGATGCCATGCTGGTCAAGACCATAGCCGCCAAGAGAAGATCCTGGAAGAGAATGAGGGTCGAGTTCACTGGCACGTCGCTTTCGTGGGTTTAGTGGTGATTGAGGGATCTGCTGAGGTTGTGGTGGTGGAGCGAGAGGGTTGTGCTGGAAGGGACTGTGTTGTTGATGGTGAAGAGGAGGTGGTTGATGATAGCCAAACGGCGACGCGTTTGTCGTGTATGGTGATGAGTGGTAAGGGTTTGTAGAATAGGAAGAGGGAGGTAGTAGGCCGGCTGACAGCGACAGCTGCTGTGGTGACGCCGACAAAGGTAAGCTTCCCACTTGTTGCAAGCCTCGCTTTTGTTGCTGGTTTTGCGACAGGTTACTGTGTGGTGGAAGAAAGGTATGTATGTCAGTCATCGAGGTATAGGTGCGGTCCATGACATGTATTACACGGCCGTACAGGCGCGACGCTACATGACAAGGTATCGAAAGCTTAAGCCTGGGGAAAGGGAAAATGTGGGTGAGGGACTTACGACATGTTGAACTGGTCGTGATGGTTAGGTACAAGGTCCAGGTATGTACAATTGCTGGGGTGGAGAGGATGTATTTGAGTCATGAGACGTCCGTTTGCTCGCGCAAAAGAAGAGCGCTGTAAGAAAGGGAAAAGGTGGAAAGAAAAGAGGGCTGGCTGCAGGCAGGCCCAGGACAAGGCGAAACGATCAAGTTGGGAGCGGAAGGGATATGCAAGCTTTCTTGCTGGCAGCGTGCGCGCGTCAAATAATGAAATCCACAGCCGCGAAAGGGCGATAACAATAGTGGACAATATCGTGGTCGCGAAAAGAGTATGGAAGGTAAGCAAACAGATGGTTTCAGGTCAAACTTGGCGGGTTGCGAGACGACAATACTTGAGCTGCTTGTAATGATGTATCTGTCGCGACGGCCTCATGGTGCTCGAGAAAGGGAAAAGGAAAACGGAACGGGGAAACATGAATGGTATGGTGAGCTCAGAGGGGTGGGGGGCAAAGACAGCGCCGGCAGCCGAAGCACCGCCTACAGATGCTAGCCAGGCCATGTCGGCCGCGGGGCGGCATGGAGCCTTGGTTCTCTGGCAGGACGCAGCGCTCAGCGTGCATGCTGAGCACAGTCAGCGCCCTTCAAGACTGGCCGCTGTGTCGTATGCGGCTTGCAGGATCAGAATCGTCGTGATCATCCTGGAGCTCTCCCATGTGCGGGGGCAAGCTCGACACACCCGTTTTGCGGGGAAACCGCCCACTCCGTGCCTTCAGTGCTTCGTCTGGGACCACGGTTGCTGCTCTGATTCGCTGCTGTATACGAAGTCTTTATTTTTCTCGGCCTGGCTCCAGCAGCGTGCTGCTGCATGTCACATGGGGCCCGAGAGTCTCTTTGCTGCTCGCACGCGTACGCTTGCCATCATCCGTGCTAAACATGCAAAGATCATCCTCCTCCGCACGATCGCAATGCATCGCACACCTCGCATGACGTATCCTGCTTGACGAAGCCTGTGCTGAGATGCACACGCTGCATGGCCATCCCTCCAGAGGGCTGAAGAAGATGATGATCCTGAGACAAGGTCGTGCGTGTGGTTTGAGATGGCAGCAAACGAGTGATCGTCATCCACCTATCATCGTCTCAACTCGACAATCAGAGCATCATCAGCAAACGTGAGTCTAGCTCTATCTCTCAGAAGAATCCTCCCAAGGGCGTTCTCTATCTTATGAATGAGAAAAGCCCTAATCAGGTCAAATCACAAAACAAAGGGTTAACATCACGCCTTTGACAACAGCTTGGTTGCATGAGTCACAGCTCGTGAGTCGTGAGATGGACAGACGTGGCGCTTCCTGAGGCAGACCGTAGCCATAAACGCAAACGTGCCAGTTGCCAATTGCCAGTGGGTCTAGCAGCAAATCCTTCCGCCTAAACGGTCGGCGGTCGCGGACTTCAGCTCAAACGCGATGGGTCCGATAAGGTCGGGTCACAGTTTTGTCGATAAAAGGGCCGGGCTCCGTAAGACACGATAACAAAAACTGACCATGTTGGGCTCTTGATCAAGAGTAGAGACAAAGAGCAGATTGGAAAGGGAGATTGCAAAAGCTGCTTTAGGAGAAAAAGTCTCATGTCTCGCAGATAGTACACAGGGGTGAACTTGGGTTCTCACGAGTACAACACGCCATATCTCGCAGATGTTCAGATGTCCCTCATATGCAGCGATGACAGCGCTGTGGTTAAGCGTACCGCGCCGCTGCCCGTCTGCATATCATCGAGGGAGAGGCTCATCCTTTGATGGCCCAAGCTTTGCACAGCTCGTTTGGTGGCTGCGAGAAAGATGAGAACTTGTTAGTAAGTGCCCTCCTTCCAACCAATGGGTATTAAAGCAGCAGCGACCTGTTGAACACCACGCTCGGTGGCCAGGAGATTGAACTGCGAGGCGGCATTGCGCGTGTCTGCAACCTCGAGTCGGATGCCCAGATCGCTGATCTGCTTTCGCGTCTCGGGCGACACTGGCACAATCGAAGGACCAGTACCCAAGATAAGGAGATCNTAGACGCGGCATCAGCACTGTTGGCAAGGACAGGGAAAAGGGGGTCTTGAGGACGTACCAGGCTTGGGCCACACAGCGTCGAGGATACCCCAGCTGTGCTCGGGCACTTCCCATTGACCCTTATTGTTGCGCAGAGAGCCTCCAACGCTCGAGACGCCCTTGTTGTCGTCGCCCATTGCGCCTTCGCCAATGGTGCCCTCCCTTCTCCCCTCCCTGATCCACGGCTTCCAGTTGAAGGCATCTCCGCCGACAAGCATGACTCCAGAACCAGCAATCTTGAGGCCCGAGTTGAGTGCAAAGCCATCGTGTGCGCAAGCGTCAATGGCGGTGGTAGGGGCGGGCGTGTTTCCAAGGACGTTCATGGCAGCGAAGTCGGTCTGCGTGTCTTCCTTGCTGGTCGGGCCGCGATCCTTTGTCTTTGGCGGGCCTACGGGGCCTCTCTTGGATGCCATTGCTTTCGTCGTTGGGTGCAAGTGTCTGCGTAGTCTCGGGTTTGGCTGTCGGAGCATTGTTCGGGAGGCGGGAAGCTGTTCGAGGGAGGCGCGCAGGCAGCCTGCAGCCGGTCTGAATATGCTGGCCATTTTGAGTGGATGTGTGACAGAATGTCTCTAGGCAATTCTTGTTGGTGTCTCGAGGTTCGCCTTCTTGTTTCCTTCTTGTCCGTCTGGTCACAGAAAGTATGGAGAAGCTCGGGCGCGCCTTCCATAGACGTCACCAACCCCTGCCTCGACCTGATTGGTCAATAGCCTGTCATGACCCAAACTCCACCACCACCACCCGTCATCGAGCTCCGTCTCTCAATCGTCCAAGATCCAATGTCGCAATGCGCCCGAAAGGCCCTCTCTTGCCCGTCCGTGGCTCTGTGCCGAAAGCATACACAGAAGCTGCTGCATCAGCACGAGGCGACCTTCTCCTGACCTCTGATCCAAAAGCGTTTCAGGTCAAAGTAAAGTCCTTCGACGCCTTAGCTTTCCCATCACCATTACTCGATACCAACACCACTGGAGCAAAGAAACTCGTGTCAACTGCTTCCTCGCGCTGAAACCGCTGCCGGGTGCCTGCGTGGCCTTTTCCTCTTCAAAGTTCAGCTCAACTCAAATCAATCAGACTCCTCTCTTTCTCAGCCTTGCTTACACCGGGCACATCAGATCACACTGCATTGGCGAGCTAGCGTCCTGTGGCTGCCTTTCTGGTCAGCGAACTGCTGTCACAACCGCCACTTCCCGTCTGCAGGATCAAGCGCGCTGCTTCCTTAATTTCGTGATCTTTCCTATTCGGGACATAAGCCGCGACCGTTCATTTGGTGCCGCATTTTATGGTCGTCTTTCCCTTCTCTCGGAACTTTCGTTAAACATCCTGTCGCAGCGCAGACTGCATCTCCTGATGCCAATCATGCATTCATCCTAACGGTCCTCTCATGTCATTGATTGAAGCTTGGTGTTCATATAATCTCCTCTTAGGGATATCTCTGAAGAGATCAAAGAGCTTGGTCGGCCTGTGGCTCAAGTCAATTCGGAATCCGAGGAAGAAGTGCGATGAAACATATATTGAACCAAAACATTTCAAGCTTCGATAAGTGCGCACACAAGCCCCGCCACTCTGCTATTTAGCATGACCAGATCAAGTCCGAACGGTGCAGGCTTCGAATCCATCAGTGAACAAGGATGATTAGCATTCATCTAGAGGAATCGAATTTGCAAACTGGTTGCGCGACCCACCTTCAACGACCAGATTGCCGTCGACATGGCTCTCATGAACGTACCCAGTCTCGCAAGTAGTAGGTTTCATAAAGCACTGGAAAGCCTGCACAATGCGCTTTTTGGTGAGAGAATTTCCCTGTCAACCATCCTTACAAAACAACAAACATCTCGTCACTGTTAGAAAGAGCAAAAACCCAGTTTCTGGGAAGACCGCCTCTTTCAACTCCTTGATTATAGTCACCAGATGTCGGTCATCTAGGAGGCATGAATTAAGACGTACAAGGCAGAGATGTGTTTTATTACGAATCGTGAGCGTATAAGCCGTTACACCACTCGACCGATCACAGCAACAGATCAAATCTGGGATGAATATATATGCCTAGTGAAGAGATCCGGGGTTCGAATTGGGAGGTGAGCGACTTGCTCTTTCTGCGTTGCTCTCACTTGACTACTGGTGTCTGTTGCTCGTGTGTGTCATGTCAAAGTGATCATCGTCATAAAAGCATATCTCTAGCTTCCTTAGAAGACACCAAGTGAACATGAAACACAGCGCCTCCTGTGAGGTGCTACAAAGAATCACTGGGCTAGTAAGTTTCAACAAGCATCTCTTCCGTCATATATAAGCAGCCTTTGAAAGCCGCTTCTACCCCTCAGCTCCACCACCTCTTTTGATCTTCACACATAGCGTGCAGACCAGTAAGTCGTGCATCGAGCAGAAGCATCTCAGTCTGCATCCTATGACTCGATCCAGCATCGCACACCTTTCGGCAACAGCTTCTTATATTCAAGTCCACCGTCCCTCTCACCCTCAGCCTGGCGCGCAGATTGGTAAGTTCGATACCACGCAAAAGCATCTCAGTCGGTCTTCTCTGACATGGAATAGCAGTGCAGTCCGACCTCGACGCTTTCTTCGCTTGCTTGTTCCAGAGCAGAAGCCTATACTCACGCCTCAACACACTACACAAAGACCAAAAACACATCATCACTCCTCCATCAACAGTATCTGCATCACAAGATGGCCTCTCAACTTGAGAGTCTTCCTCCAGAGCTGTTTCACATGATCTGCGAAGTCATCGACAAAACTTCCTCCAGACGCAAACGCACCATGCGCAATCTGAGCCGCACGAGCAAAAAGTGTCGTTCGCATGCCACACACTACATCTTCCGCAACCTCAACTTCCACAAATTAAATCTCCAAACATTAAATGTGGAGCTCTCTCTCTGCATACAAACGCTGAGTCATTTGCACATCCTCCATCGCGTTCGCAGTCTCGTCTTGGATGTTTCCATCGCCGATATCGAGGTCCAAAACACAAAGACTGTCAATTTGCTCAAGAGACTTTCGAATTTGGCTTCACTGCAGATTTGCACTTCTCGGGAGCTTGCTCCAGGCTTCGTTGAGCAGTTGGATGAGGTGCTGGCAGTTCGCTGTTCCATGCGTGAATTGCGGGATTGTTGGATTACCTGTCACCGGTGGAAGAACAAAAATTGGACTCGGCTTCCAAGGAGGGGATCAGTCTCTGAAATTGACAAACCAGCATAGAGAGGGATAGAGAGAGAGAGACAGAGAGCAGGAGGAGCAGCAGACGAAAGCAAACGAAACTAAATTCATGAAACCTCAGCAACAAAGGCAAGGCAAAAAGGTATCTCGTGCGAAAATAGCTAGAAGAGCAGCAAGAAAAGAAATGCAGAAAACAAAGCCATAAAACCATGATATCATATAACATCATCAGCATCCCCATCCCCATCTCCATCCTTTCGTCGCCTACTTCGGTCTGGTCTTATCACTTTCCACGCGCCCACGGCATCAAGCATCCGCATAGATAGGCGCTCCAATTCTTCCCTTGATCTCCTCTCGATGTTTTNNTTCTCTCTTGACCTGCTGCTTTCTCTCTCTCCTTCTCACCATCTTTCTCCTCAAACCGCTCAAGTCCCATCGTCGTGAATGTCTCTGGCTCAAGCGTCGTAAACTCTCCGTACTCTGCGCCGCTGTCCTCAGCAGATCTGTGCTCTTTCTCTTCCTGAGAATCGGGAATGAAACGAATAGTCTCGCAAGAAGAGAATTTTGCTTGTTTCTGCTCTGTTGATTCATAGACGTGGGCCGGTTGGTGTTGGCGATGGAAACGTGGTGACGACGCACGTTCGTACCGTGTCTATCGATGCCCAGAGAGTTGCCCAGCATGAAACCGCCCTGGCCTCTAAAGCCAGGTAGCCTCACGCTCAAACGTTTGGGTCTCCAACCCCTGCTTTGCTCGATAGATTCCAGACTTTGAACATCAGAGGTATCGCCGCCTGAAGGCAACTCGTCATCTGAATACTCCTCCTCGCTATCAGTAAAGTCGTCCCAGAAGCCTCTAGGTCGCCAGAAGGGATGCAGAGTCGTATCTCTGTCTTGTTGGCTCTTTGGTCTTTGCGACAAAGTGCTATTTCGCCTCGAAATGGAAGATGAGAGGAATGGCTGAATTAAGTTCTCGGAATACCTTCGAGCCTTTTCGACAAGAGATGGTCGGCGGAGTGGTGGTGAGGGAGGAGATGGCGTCTTACGGAGTTGAGAGGATGGAGTCGCAGGACTGATGATCACAGCGGGAAGACGAGGTGGCTGGGGTGCTGCGCGTGGGTTTCGAAGAGGAGAGTCAACTTCTACGCGACTGGAATCTTCGAGAGTAGGAGGTGTTGGTATGTCGATGATGGCGTGGAAAGTAGGACGTGAGCCTTCCACAACGGGTTCCATTTCACTGCCGGGTGTTTCCTGCGCTTTGATATCTCTGACTCCATCTGCATTCTGAGCTTCCGCTAATCGTCTCTTGGCGACATGTTGAACCATGAGTAAGGAGTTGTTCCCGTGTGGGTAGAGATTAATAGCTTGGGCCTCGTTCAGCTCCATTGCGTCTGTTCGGTCGGAGAGCTGTGAAAAAGGACTTGTACTGGAATGGAAATTGCGAACATCCCTAGAATCGGAAGATTTACGAGGCGAAGTCGGCTGGGCATATTCAGACAGTGCTTGTGTTGACAAGTTCTTCTGCTGTGAAGGTAGCAACAACCTGTGATCGATCGGCTGGACACGATCCATAGATAGCCTCGGTGAACGTTCCAGCTCGGGCGATTCGAGTTCAGCGTCAATAGAATGTCTCTTCCAACCTTGCTGTGGACCGAGGCTTATCTTCGCACTCTGGCCATGTACGCGGCTGAACAAATCCCTCGAAGCATTCGCGGAAGAACTGGTAGCGGAACGGATGGGCGCAGATACATGGCGTAATCTTGTTCGTGGCTGTTGAGCATCTTGATCAGGAGCTGCATAGTCGAGCCATATGTCGCTGTTGAGATCAACTTGCTGATCCAACGATGTACGCGGGGTTTCACTCTCGATATAATCTTGCTTCAGAGAAACGTGGTTCTTCGAGTGATGCAGCCGGTTCTTGCGAGGAATAAGCAAATGTGTCTTGTCAACCACCTCACTAGAGGCAGAAGAGCGAGATGAGCGGCGCTCAGGAATGACAATTATGGGCACCTTGCTTACGCGACCTGTCTCAGGGTTAGAGACAGATCGCGCTGCATCGATATCCCCATTGACCAAGTGCTTCCGTCCAAGCAGAGGTGATGGTCGGTGATCCATAGTATGTTGAGACTCGAAAGAGCTACGTCTTGAAGAAGCATCTTCACGCAGGGTATCGACCCTGCTGACTCGTCGTAGGGCTGGTTGTTTCTGCTGTTGACGTGGATGCGTAACAACAAAGGCTTCGATGACAGTGGATGTAGTGGATGCAGCAGATAGACGTTTCGACTTGTCGTTTCGCATGTGTTGGTGAAGATGATCGTTATCCGTTTCCGACCAATCAAGAGTCTCTCCGTGTTTGACTGTAGAAGGGCTCCCATTAGCGCCCTCAGACTGCGGCATGACTACAGATATTGATCTCTTGTGACTACTAGTCGGGATGTTCTGACTGGATGTAGTTTGTTGGTGAGAGTTACCCGCACGCTTCTTGCGGACGGTTACATTCCTCATGAAATTGCCAGCCTCGGACTCGGGAGTAGATGAAGATTCCCTGTCCAGGTCTCCTGGGAGAATGTATTCAAACAGATTGGAGGAAACGGCAGGTGCTGGAAAAGCACTATGTGTTTCTTGTGTTGGTGTCGTCTCCCCAGAACTGGATGATGAACCCCACAATTGACTGTGCCTGTCCGGAACATTCAGCGGCAGACTGCTCAGTCGTATACCCCTTGTCGCATCCAACCACTTGTGCCCGGCTTCTGATTTGAGCGGAAGGCTAGCCTGACTCGTGCTGGCACTGGCTTGACATTGTGTTTCTCTTGCTGTCATGAAGGATTCGGCGCGCGAAGATACAGAATGTGGCATGGCAGGGCGTGGCGGCGCAAGATCTTTGGTACGGGGATTTGGTGGGGTCAGGTCGGGAGTTGGAGGTCTCTGTTGATTCGGAGGTGTGTTGGTGCCTGCTTTTTCCCGTGGCAAGGCTACCAGATGAGGGTAGGCTGCGCTCGCATTGCGCGATTGTGTAGGCGGTGTAGGAGGAAGTGTCGAATTGCGGCGCATGAGGGAGATAGAAGGAGCATCTCTAGGCCGGTATCCCTCATGCATATCGGCATCCGACAAGTCCGAGTCATCGTCGCTGTCAGAGAAGTCGGCATGCCTAGGCGATTCGGCCTTTTCGGTCGTTTGTCGCGAAGGTAGTGCCTTGTAGGCTTGCAGGAAGTTGGCATCTCTGAAGGATTGCTCTAGTAGAGAGAAAGCTTTGTCAAACTGTGAGGTGGGCATGTCGAGTGGTGATTCGCAATCGAAGGGTCGTAGAAACATGAAGTCGTCGCTTTTTACGGATGTTGGTGGGCATTGGCACGCTCAGCGCATATCGTAGACGGAAAGAGAAGGTCGAGGTATAATCAGTAAGATTGAAAGGACGTGACAAGCAGAGGTTTGACAGACGTCTGCGCAGATGCAGACGTAAATGTCCAGCGACAGCGAATATAGTCGTCGGTTACACGCGCGGCCCACGTTCACTTAACACAGAGGTTGGCCAAGTTGGATAGGATTGGTTGGTGGACAGCGAATGCGAAGCGCATGCACAGCAAATCGGCTAAGCCATGCACCAGAGTCCGGGAACTTGCACACCGAACGTCACTATCGTCACGAATGAATAGGAAGGAACGACGTGCCAGCCTCAAGCCAGAAAAGAGAGACAGGAGAAGGGGCCAACAGGCAAGACAGAGAGACGCGTGAAGATTGTAAAAAGTTGGAAACCGAACCAGGGTGCAGCACTGCGACACGCTTGCGCCGGCTTTTGGGCAGAAACGTCACTCCTCCGCTCCTTCCTTTTGGCGGACCCGAAGTGATCTAATCACCACTTTCACATGATATAGACGACTTCCAATTATCATTGATTTTGAACAAGCCGCACTGTACACCAGCTCAAGGAGTATGCCTAGGTAACATCTTTTCGGTCTTTGATCCTTGCATCAGAGAGTCATATCCCATGTTTCTCGATGTCGTCGCCAAGCGGACCTGTCTTCCGTGATAGACTTCGAGTCACACGATATTTTGAACAATTGACCTATCAGAACTGCTGCCGAATCTCCATGTATGCATGTTCGCGAATTCCATCACCATCTCGTATGTCCTTTCTTCGTCTCGGTATACTTGTTGGTCTGTTGGACTAGTCATGCGCTTGCAACATGTTGGAAATGTTGGTGGTTGGTGACACCCTGGTCTGAGCTTGGATCTTGTTTCAACGAGCCACTTGCTTGCGCCTCGAATCGCATGCGTTTTAGTGTTTCTGATACTGAATATGGCTGTGCAGAGCTGTATCTAAAGATATACTGAGACCGTGATATTACAGTCTACTGACTGAATCGTTCATGTCATCTATCGGCCTCTCGTATCAATGTTCGCAATTAGGACACACTGAAAGACGACAAGTGTGTTTGAGGTCTAGACGTATATTCAATGTTGCAGTTACCTGGTATTGCTGTACTACTCATTGCATTGTTAGAGGCTTCTGATGGTTTGTATAATCACGAGTAGTGCTCGTAGTGCGTGTTGAGCTGGCCAATCGATTTGAACGAGTTTTGATTCATCGCATGCTAACATGACCTTTTTCTGCCCTCACGACCGTCCCTTAGACCCGACGACAGATGATGCCGATGGGTTCTCAGCCAGAGCAAGAAAGCGTAGACTTAGACGCCGAGCCCTTTTAAAATCTCCACATGCATTTTTGCCTTTTC
The DNA here is from genome assembly GCA_903853725.1 of Aureobasidium uvarum. Lineage (NCBI taxonomy): Eukaryota > Fungi > Ascomycota > Dothideomycetes > Dothideales > Saccotheciaceae > Aureobasidium > Aureobasidium uvarum. The sequence continues at coordinate 829,451 of CAINUL010000008.1, read as the reverse complement.
TCAAGTCACAAACTCGTCTTTGATATCCGTCGAGACTTTGCGCCAGCATTCAACCGAAGAAAAGATTTTTCATTTCAAAAAGAACAGGGGGAATCGTTTAGCGGCGGGCCGAGTTCTCCTTGAGAACCTTCTTGACGATCTTCTGCTCCTCGATCAGGAAGGCGCGGACGACGCGGTCCTTGACGCAGTTGGCGCAGCGGGAACCACCGTAGGCACGCTGGACGGTCTTCTTGGGGCGCGAGATGGTAGCGTACTCGCGGGGACGGAGGGCGGGAACCTGAAGAGGAACCGGGTTAGTTTGGTGTTTGGTTGTGTACTTGTCCAAGAGATTCGTCGAGATGGGATGCGAAGGATTGTTGTCGGTGATATGTATTCAAGTCGGTGTGCCGGAGAGTGATCCAGGTAGGTATGCATGTCGCAAGGTGTGTTCGAGAATCTCTTGGACGATTGGACATCGACTTACGCCTGCAAGCTTGACACCACAGTCACCGCACTTGGGAGCGGTACCCTTCTTCTTGATGTGAAGGTAACGGAGCTCGCCACCGGGAGTCTTGATGACTCTGACCTTGTTGGACTTGGTGTTGTAGCTGGAAGCAGCTCATGTCAGCGCGTCTGTTTCCTAGCATTTGATTGTACGGCTGTGCGGTTTCGGGAAAGATAAAGCGATCGGAGGTGGGAGTTTTGCGCAGTGGTTCGGTATGGGAGCGTGTCGTGTAGAATTGTGCAAAATTGCGGTGTCGACTTACGGTTGCCTGCGGCGCTGCGAAGAGGGTCAGTATGTCAAAATTGCAAAGAGCAGCACATCTCCAGAACGTACGTAGGTGAGTCTGTTGGAGGGCATCTTGACGGTGTTGGGTGTGTCGCTGGGTGATGAATTGTCGTCGCTCGCGAGATCGTTCAATCAAGGCGCAAAAATCCAGACTGGAGTGTGTGCTCGGCTTCGCGCTTTCCAATTCCCCACGGTTTTGCCGCTCATGTGGCAGGTGCGCCAAGCCTCTGGTCGTGCTTTCCTTGGATGAATCTCCAGCTTCGTCGCGCCAAGTCAAAGGTCGCCACGACTTTTACAGACTCAAGCAGTTCGAAGCCACGGGCATCACTGCGCCATCGACTGACACGAGAGGAGCTTCTATATCGACGTGTCTCTTCTTCGTGCTACTCTGGATCCATCCATCTGAGGACGCGATCCTACAGACACCGCGGTCGGGGAAGCAGCACCAGCTGCCGTGATTAGATCACCACCCCCAGCGCTGCGACCATCCACCTCTTCGCCAACAGACACCTCATCTCATCATCGCCATGTCTGCACCACCGCCACCTCCTCCAGGCTGGGACGCTCCTCCCCGCCCCCACCTGGAGCCGCTCCTCCCGGCGCCCTCGCCCCTCCTCCGCCTGGCTACAAACCTCAAGTGGATCCTCAGATCGCCAAGTTTGCCGACAAGAAGCAAAAATGGCTGCGCATGCAAAGACAGCGCTTTGGAGAAAAGAGACGTGGAGGTTTTGTCGAGACACAGAAGGCTGATATGCCGCCGGAGCATTTGCGAAAGATCGTAAAGGACATTGGAGATGTTTCGCAGAAGAAGTTCAGTGCAGACAAGAGAAGTTATTTGGGCGCTCTCAAGTTCATGCCGCATGCTGTCTTGAAGCTCTTGGAGAACATGCCCATGCCCTGGGAGAGCGTGCGCGAGGTCAAGGTTCTGTACCACGTCAATGGATGCTTGACATTGGTCAACGAAATTCCTCGTGTCATTGAGCCAGTCTTCCATGCGCAATGGGCCTCCATGTGGGTCGCCATGAGGCGAGAGAAGAGTGACAGAAGACACTTCAAGCGTATGCGCTTCCCTCCCTTGACGATGAAGAACCGCCACTCTCATGGTCTGAGAACATCGAGGATGTCGAGCCGCTTGAGCCCATTCAGCTGGAACTGGACGAGGATGATGATGCTGCCATCTACGAGTGGTTCTACGACCCCGCCCTCTTTTGGACACTTCACACGTCAATGGACCCGGATACAAGAAGTGGAATCTGTCACTACCGCAAATGGCTGCTCTTCACCGTATGAGCACTCCCCTACTTAGCGATCTGGTCGACAAGAACTACTTCCATCTATTCGACCTACCTAGTTTCCAGACTGCCAAGGCTCTGAACGTCGCCATTCCTGGTGGTCCTCGTTTCGAGCCCCTGTACAAGGACATTGACCCGAACGACGAAGACTTTGGCGAGTTCAACGCTATCGACCGCATCATTTTCCGTGCCCCCATCAAGACCGAGTACCGTGTCGACTTCCCTTTCCTTTACAACTCTCTTCCTCGCAGCGTCAAGCTCAGCACATACTCACACCCTCAGACCGTGTACCAAAGGACAACGGATCCCAGTCTCCCCGCATTCTACTTTGATCCGGTCATTAATCCTATCTCTTCGAGAGCTGTCGCTCCTAAGAACTTGACCGTCAGTCATGAAGACGAGATCTTCGGCCCTGGAAACAACGAGGATGATGAGTTTGAGATGCCTGGCGAGATTGAGCCTTTCATGTCCGACGAAGACCTCTACAATGACGAGACTGCTGCAGCCATCCAGCTGTGGTGGGCACCTTACCCCTTCGACCGCCGCTCAGGCAAGATGGTTCGTGCTGAAGACGTCCCTCTCGTCAAGCAGTGGTACCTTGAGCACGTTCCTGGCGGTCAGCCCGTCAAGGTCCGAGTTTCTTACCAGAAGTTGCTCAAGAGTTACGTTCTTAACGAGTTGCACAAGAAGCCGCCAAAGGCTCAGAACAGGCAAAACCTGATGAGCACTCTCAAGCAGACAAAGTTCTTCCAGCAGACCACCATTGATTGGGTTGAGGCGGGTCTTCAAGTCTGCAGACAGGGCTTCAACATGCTCAACCTGTTGATTCACCGCAAGAACTTGACCTACCTGCATCTTGATTACAACTTCAACTTGAAGCCCATCAAGACTTTGACTACAAAGGAGCGTAAGAAGTCGCGCTTCGGTAACGCTTTCCATTTGATGCGTGAAATCCTCCGTTTGACCAAGCTCATTGTCGATGCTCAAGTACAGTACAGACTTGGTAACATTGATGCTTTCCAGCTTGCCGATGGTATCTTGTATGCCTTCAACCACGTTGGTCAGCTTACTGGTATGTACCGTTACAAGTACAAGCTCATGCACCAGATCCGTACTTGCAAGGATTTGAAGCATTTGATCTACTACAGATTCAACTCTGGCCCCGTCGGTAAGGGTCCTGGTTGCGGTTTCTGGGCCCCTGCATGGAGAGTTTGGCTCTTCTTCATGAGAGGTATCATTCCTCTCCTTGAGCGCTGGCTGGGCAACCTTCTCTCGAGACAGTTCGAGGGTCGTCACAGCAAGGGTGTTGCTAAGACAGTCACCAAGCAGAGAGTCGAGTCTCACTTCGATCTCGAGCTGCGTGCCTCGGTCATGGCTGACTTGATGGATATGATGCCCGAGGGTATCAAGCAGAACAAGGTCAACCTTGTCCTTTCACATCTGTCAGAGGCTTGGAGATGCTGGAAGTCCAACATTCCTTGGAAGGTTCCTGGTCTACCTGCACCTATTGAGAACATCATTCTCCGTTACGTCAAGAGCAAGGCCGACTGGTGGATTTCCGTCGCTCACTACAATCGTGAGCGTATCCGAAGAGGTGCTACCGTCGACAAGACTGTCGCCAAGAAGAACCTTGGACGCCTGACTCGTTTGTGGTTGAAGGCTGAGCAGGAACGCCAGCACAACTACATGAAGGATGGTCCTTACGTCTCTTCCGAAGAGGCTGTCGCCATCTACACCACTACTGTCCACTGGCTCGAATCAAGAAAGTTCCAGCCTATCCCCTTCCCTAGTGTTTCGTACAAGCACGACACCAAGATTCTCATTCTTGCTCTTGAGCGTTTGCGTGAAGCATACTCAGTCAAGGGTCGTCTCAACCAGAGTCAGCGTGAGGAGTTGGCCCTTATCGAACAGGCCTACGACTCTCCAGGAACCACTCTCGCACGTATCAAGCGTTTCCTGCTTACTCAGCGTGCCTTCAAGGAGGTCGGCATTGATATGAACGACAACTATTCGACCATTAATCCAGTCTATGATATTGAACCCATTGAGAAGATCACAGATGCTTATCTCGACCAGTACCTCTGGTACCAGGCAGATCAGAGACATCTCTTCCCTGCTTGGATCAAGCCTTCAGACTCTGAGGTACCCCCTCTTCTTACCTACAAATGGGCCCAAGGCATCAACAATCTGGACAAGGTCTGGGAGACTGCTGATGGAGAGTGCAACGTCATGATCGAGACTCAGCTGTCCAAGGTGTACGAAAAGATCGATCTCACCCTGCTCAACCGTCTTCTTCGTTTGATCATGGACCACAACTTGGCAGATTACATCTCGTCCAAGAACAACGTCCAGCTGAACTATAAGGACATGAACCATACCAACAGCTATGGTATGATTCGTGGTCTCCAGTTCTCAGCTTTCGTCTTCCAATACTACGGTCTGGTCATCGATCTATTGCTGCTCGGTCTCCAACGCGCCAGTGAAATAGCCGGACCCCCAGCCATGCCTAATGACTTTCTTCAATTCCGAGACCGTGCTGCTGAAACTAGACATCCCATTCGTCTGTACACAAGATATGTTGACAGAATTTGGGTCTTCTTCCGTTTCAGCGCAGACGAGTCTCGCGACCTGATTCAACGCTTCTTGACCGAACAGCCAGACCCGAACTTCGAAAACGTCATTGGTTACAAGAACAAGAAGTGCTGGCCTCGCGATTCTCGCATGAGGCTGATGCGTCACGACGTCAACCTGGGTAGAGCCGTCTTCTGGGACATGAAGAACCGTCTGCCTAGATCGGTAACCACTATCGAGTGGGACGACACCTTTGCCTCTGTCTACAGCAGAGACAACCCTAACCTTCTGTTCTCCATGTGCGGTTTCGAGGTCCGCATTCTGCCCAAGATGCGCAACCAGAACGAAGAGTTCCCCACTAAGGACAGTGTCTGGTCTCTTGTCGACAACTCTACCAAGGAGAGAACAGCCCACGCTTTCTTGCAGGTCACCGAAGAGGACATTGCCAAGTTCAACAACCGTATTCGTCAAATCTTGATGTCTTCTGGATCTACTACATTCACGAAGATTGCCAACAAGTGGAACACTGCGTTGATTGCGCTCTTCACGTACTACCGTGAGGCTGCTGTCAGCACTGTCAACTTGCTGGATACCATCGTCAAGTGCGAAACCAAGATTCAGACTCGCGTCAAGATCGGTCTTAGTAAGTTTTTCATATCCATCTCTATTCTAAAAACATACTAACTCTCCCAACGACAGCAAGATGCCTTCCAGGTTCCCACCTGCCGTGTTCTACACACCCAAAGAGCTCGGTGGTTTGGGTATGATTTCGGGTAGTCACATTCTGATTCCTGCCAGCGACAAGCGTTGGTCAAAGCAGACCGACACTGGCGTCACCCACTACCGTGCCGGTATGTCTCACGACGAGGAGACTTTGATCCCCAACATCTTCAGATACATCATTCCTTGGGAAGCCGAGTTCGTCGACTCGCAGCGTGTCTGGACCGAGTATTCACAAAAGCGTCTTGAGGCCCAACAGCAGAATCGCCGTCTTACTCTTGAGGATCTCGAGGACAGCTGGGACCGTGGTCTTCCTCGTATTAACACACTTTTCCAAAAGGACAGAAGCACACTCAGTTTCGACAAGGGTTTCAGAGCTCGTACTGAGTTCAAGATCTACCAGCAAATGAAGAGCAATCCCTTCTGGTGGACATCTCAGCGTCACGATGGTAAGCTGTGGAACCTCAACGCATACAGAACCGATGTCATCCAGGCTCTTGGTGGTGTCGAGACCATTCTCGAGCACACATTGTTCAAGGCAACTGCCTTCCCCTCATGGGAAGGTCTCTTCTGGGAACGTGCAAGCGGCTTCGAGGTAATATATAACTCTTGCCTCCCAACTTTGTGAGCTATGCTAACCATATTTTTGCTATAGGAGAGCATGAAGTTCAAGAAGTTGACCAACGCCCAAAGATCGGGTCTGAACCAAATTCCCAATCGTCGCTTCACCTTGTGGTGGTCACCGACAGTAAGTAACACCCCTATCTGTCCCAAGCCTCCTTCTCTCCCACAGCCTGATTCGCGTTTCAATGCGCTATCAAAATGCACAAACTCTTTCCATTCAGGCGTGTATCCATTGAGAGCCTCGGAAAAGAGCGCTCTCTGTGGATGCACTCTGTTGAGACAAAGAACTGTGCATTTTGATAGCCGCTTTTCGTGGACCCAGTGCTTTGGGAGATACCCACCCCTGAGTATTGTCGTGAACCTTGCTGACTGATTGTGTCTACAGATCAATCGTGCCAACGTTTACGTTGGTTTCCAGGTCCAGCTTGATTTGACCGGTATTTTCTTGCACGGCAAGATTCCTACCCTCAAGATCTCGCTGATTCAGATCTTCCGTGCCCATTTGTGGCAGAAGATTCAGTAAGAGCTCACCCGAAACCTTTTTTATCTATTTCGACATCAGCTAACTTTCCTATAGCGAGTCTGTTGTCATGGATTTGTGTCAAGTCTTCGACCAGGAGCTTGAAGCTCTCGGCATCGAGACTGTTCAGAAGGAGACTATCCATCCCAGAAAGAGTTACAAGATGAACTCTTCTTGCGCCGATATTCTTCTGTTCGCCAGTCACAAGTGGAGTGTCAGCACCCCCAGCTTGTTGTACGACACCAAGGACAACATGGGTCAGACCACTACCAACAAGTTCTGGGTTGATGTCCAGCTTCGTTACGGTGATTACGACTCTCACGACATCGAGCGTTATGTTCGTGCCAAGTACCTCGACTACACCTCGGACAGCATGAGTATCTACCCATCTGCTACTGGCTTGATGATAGGTATTGATCTTGCTTACAACCTGTACTCTGCCTATGGACAGTACTTCCCTGGTCTTAAGCAGCTTGTTCAGCAGGCTATGGCCAAGGTCATGAAGGCTAACCCTGCTCTTTACGTTCTTCGTGAGCGCATTCGCAAGGGTCTGCAGCTGTACGCTTCTGAGAGCAACCAGGAGTTCCTCAACTCCCAGAACTACTCTGAGTTGTTCAGCAATCAGATTCAGCTCTTCATCGATGATACCAACGTTTACCGTGTCACCATTCACAAGACTTTTGAAGGTAACTTGACTACAAAGCCAATCAACGGTGCCATCTTCATTTTCAACCCCAGAACTGGTCAGCTGTTCTTGAAGATTATCCACACCAGTGTTTGGGCAGGACAAAAGCGTCTTGGTCAATTGGCGAAGTGGAAGACGGCAGAAGAAGTGGCAGCGCTCATTCGTTCGTTGCCCGTCGAGGAACAGCCCAAGCAGCTGATCGTTACCAGAAAGGGTCTTCTTGATCCTCTCGAGGTTCACTTGCTTGATTTCCCCAACATCTCCATTCGTGCTTCTGAGCTGCAACTGCCTTTCCAGGCCGCAATGAAGGTCGAGAAGCTCGGAGACATGATCTTGCGTGCCACTGAGCCTCAGATGGTGCTCTTTAACCTGTACGATGAATGGCTCAAGTCCATTTCGTCTTACACTGCCTTCTCGCGTCTCATCTTGATTCTGCGTGCCTTACACGTTAACCAGGACAAGACCAAGTTGTTGCTCCGTCCTGACAAGACTGTCATCACTCAAGAGCATCACATCTGGCCCACGTTATCTGACGATGACTGGATCAAGGTTGAAACGCAATTACGTGATCTGATCTTGAACGATTACGGAAAGAAGAACAATGTCAACGTCTCTTCTCTGACTCAGAGCGAAGTCAGAGATATCATTCTGGGTATGGAAATCAGTGCACCCAGTATGCAGAGACAACAGGCTGCCGAAATTGAGAAACAGCAAGAGGAGCAGGCCCAGCTCACTGCTGTTACCACCAAGACTCAAAATGTGAACGGTGAGGACATTGTCGTCACTACCACGTCTCAATTCGAGCAACAGACCTTCGCCTCAAAGACTGAGTGGAGAACACGTGCAATTGCCACGTCCAACCTTCGCACTCGCGCCAACAACATCTACATCTCGTCCGAGGATATCCGTGATGACGAGGAGCACTTCACCTACATCATGCCAAAGAACATCCTCAAGCGCTTCATCACTATCGCCGATCTTCGTGTTCAGGTTGCTGGTTACCTGTACGGTACATCGCCACCAGACAACAAGCAGATCAAGGAAGTCAAGGCTATCGTTATGGTGCCTCAAGTTGGCAACACTCGCGACATTCAGCTTCCTCGCAACCTGCCCGAGAATGATATTCTCAACTCTCTTGAGCCTCTTGGATGGATTCACACAAGCGCTGGCAACGAGACAAGCTACATGACGGCACAGGATGTTACCCAGCACGCCCGTTTGATGAATCAGCACGAATCTTGGGACAAGAAGACTGTCACAATGACAGTCTCCTTCACTCCTGGTTCGGTCTCGCTGTCTGCATGGTCTCTCACTCCCTCTGGCTACACTTGGGGAGCCGAGAATAAGGACATGTCATCCGACCAGCCATCTGGCTTCAACCCAGGCGCCGGCTTTGGTGAGAAGTCCCAACTCCTGCTCTCTGACCGGATCAGAGGAATGTTCTTCGTTCCCGACGATGAGAGATGGAATTGGTCATTCATGGGCTCAGGTTTCGGTGACAAGGAGAAGGGTCGCATCTACGTGGATGTTGGTGTGCCCAAGAGATTCTACGATGACGTGCACAGACCTGTTCATTTCCAGAACTTTGCCGAGTTGGAAGATGTCTGGGTCGACAGGTCTGATAACTTGGCTTAGAAGGGTTGATGGAATTGGTAGGGGCGTTTACGGATGAAACAAGCATGGCGTTATTGTACTTCAATTGTAAATGAGTTTATATCATCAGTCACGAAAGACGAATAGCAAAATTGTATTTCTAGCATGCACAAAAGACTTCTCACCAGGCAGCTACTGGTTCCATCGTTCCTTCCGTATTAGTTGGTTGATCGATCGTTCCTTCCTCGCATGCTTGAGCGCGCCTTCCCTCTGATCTTGATCGCTCCTGCTTTGTGTGCTCGATTGCTCCTTCCTTTCGCGCTCCATCGTTCCTTCCTCTAACGCTCAATCGATGTTCTCTCGTGGGCTCGATCGCTTTTTTCTCCCTCGTTACAGTTAACCACTCTGTTCTCTTATAGTCGATGACTTTCCTCTTCGCTCCTTTCTCTTGCGTTTCGTGGCTCCTTTCCGTCACATTCGGTCGCTACTCGCTCTCTGGCATGCACGGTGAAACTATCGAGTCGATTCGGAGGCTCCAAGATGGAATGATGTAGTGATAATTCGTACTTGACATTATACACTTCTGTCCTTCTACTGTCCGCTCCCCTGTTTCTCATTCATCTAATGAAACTCTGCCTGCACGACACCATACCCAACCCCACCCACCCTCAACTCAAACACCAGATCGGCAGACTGTATCCTCATGACCAACTCAAAGTCCAAGTTCAAAAACTCTGCTCCTTTGCTGGTTTTGAGTCTGGTAAACAATTCTTGAGGTACGGCCCCGAGATCGGTGCGTAATGTGCATACAGTAGATAAAGTTTTTGTGCGCGAAGGGGGTGCAGAGTCGGCGCCACAGGCTATTAGTTCGTCGGTGACTATCAGGGATTGTGAGGGGAGGAAGTTGCGGGTATAGTGGAAGGATATGGGTGTGTCGGGGGATATGGCGGTATTNCTGTAAAGAACAAGGTTAGCTTTTTGTGTATCTTGCTTTTTTTGTTCTTTTTTGAATGAGCGAGGGGGTTTGCTGACCTTGGAGATGTGCCATTGCATGCGGTCTGACACCATCCAGCGCTCCCACAATGGAGACCAGTAGCGATCTGCGATGTCATGTTGCGTCTCATCGAATACCGTAGCGTACGAGGTGCCGTAGTGTAGTCTGCTGCGACGAGAAGACACCATGCTGTCGTCCAACCCCCTGATTACTGCACCTCTGACCACTGCAGTCCATGCATATAGCGGTTGAATGACTTCGACGGGAGGATAGTCCTGTGGTCGCTGTACTTCGTCTTTTTCCGAGTATGCAGGCGGCGAAGCAGTGTTGAAGTACACTTTCAACCGATTGTACAAGTGATTACTTTGGCCGAAACCACCGACCAATATAATTCCAGACACAATATCGCCTTTTTCACGGATTGTGTTGACCTGCCCATCCAACAACTTCAACACTTCATCAATAACTGGGTCGAAAATCTCTTTTACTTGCAATGAACTCATGACCATGAATCCTGAGTCTATACCTGCTTCCTCATTATCAGGAAGGCCGGGGAAAGGTACGTTGACTTCTGTGGCTTCGTCTTCGTTATAGTTGCGCTTGACAAATTCTTCAAAGTACTTGAGGCCCATCATCCAGGTTTTTGGCTTCTTGTTGCGCATGTGGCTGTAAGTGTCTTCGCCTAGTCGTTGCTTGACGTGTTCTTCAAAGCGATAGTTGAGGAATGCCGAGCCGCAGAGGCCGCCTGTGCCTACGGCGCTCTCTTCGACTCTGAGGGGAGAGAGTTGGGTGATTTTGCTAGATGTAAAAGTTAGCTTGATTATCAACGTCCTTCTCAGGTAGGCACGAACTATNGCAATCAGGTCTACAGTGCCACCTCCAGCATCGCAGATGACAAAGTTGTCCCCGACCTTGAGATTATGCGGCTGCACCGTCTTGAGTGCATGCAGCATAGCAGCTTCGGGCTCACTGATCAACCTCAATTCATGCTTCTTGCCCATGCCTGCCTTTTCCGCTGCCTGCAGCGTCGCATTCTTNGCAGAATCGCTCCACACAGCGGGCACGGTAAGCACAAACTCCACCTTTGTCATTGCCATGAAGCTCTCTCCATATCTTCTGTTCAGCGTCTCCATGGTATGCGTATACATTTGGCCCAAGTAATCGCTCACAGCATCCATGACCGTGCGATCGCATTGCCTCAAATGTGCAGCCGTATCCAACGGACTCACAAAATGCGGCAACTTTTGGTTTCTGTCCAGGAACAGCTTTATGCAGCGTAACCGCGGTTCTTCAGGTCTGAATTGGAAGCCCCACTTTATGCGCTGGACAGTAGATTTTGCGCCACCGCCTTGTTCGGGGGTGATTGTGGTATTCGGAACGGAGGGGAGGGAGGTGGTCTCGTAGGCGATTTCGGTGGGGACTTTGTCGGAGGTTATGCCGTTGCCTCCTGGCCANTCTTTGTTGCGGTCAGTTCTTGCTCCTTCTTGTCTATGAGTGGTTGATCTTCCTCACGTCTTGATGATCTCAATGTCGTCGGGGTTCGCACTGTAGGCTGCTGCCACNACTGTGAAGCTGTTAGCCGTGGAGCCTGCCGTGGAGAGATGCACCACCTACCCAGAATATGTAGTGCCAAAGTCGACTCCGACAATGATTCTGTCAGAGGTGACTTGGATGTGTCCATTGCTATCGCCATTGACGGCCGGCGTCGGGGCTGCGAAGCTAACGTTGGGTCCAGCCATTGTACAGAGATGCTTCCACGGTTGTCGTGGAGAAGAAGGAACGAGCGTCGCCGACGCAGCGTCAGTCACAGACTAGGTATACCCAAGAGATACCGGGAGAAGAGCACAGAAAGACAAAAAGCTCAATTGGTCAAGCCGGGCAAGCAGCTGAGATCAGCAATGGGGACGGCAGACAAGATTTGGAAAAGAGAGTTGGTATTATGACAAGCACTGACGGACAAGGAAACAAGCTCGCATCAACCTTAACTCTCAAAGTGGAAGACCACGAGGGAAAGAGCAAAGGGCGAGAACAGCAATGCAGCCAGCCCAATGTCAGCAGCAGTCAAAGAGCGGTACCAATATGACAGCAGCGGAGCCCTGCCTCCGACTCGGCAGCTGAAGAGAGAGACACGCCCGCATAGTCTGGAAACACGCACTGCTCAGCCGCAGACGCTCTTACCTCTAGCAGCGGCAGTCAGAAAAGCATGCGTTTCCCCCCCTTGTCCGAGTCCGAAACCATTTGCTCTTGTCACAAAAGTGGTGTAACGCGAAAGAGAGAGCTGGCTCAGACAATCTTCCCGGCCGGGCATTGCCCCACATGCCCGCCAGTCACCCTGCCTTGTCTCGGACATTTTACGTGCAGATCTTGTCCTCTTCCGGTTGTCTGGAGAGCCGCAGCTTCGGGTTCGTGCCTGTCGATAGCATCACCATCCTTGGCTGTAAGCCTCTTCTGATAGATCACCAAGTAGAACGACCCTTTGACGGGCTCGTCTGTGCTAAGAGCTCCTCTAGTAGGCAAGCGAGTGTCCAGACTCTCCATGTCAGACAGAGCCAGCCGCACGTGAGGAGATAATTTAGCAGACCATAAAGCTTCAAGTTTCAGCTCTGCGACCTGAACTCCTTGCGCCTGAAACTTGCCTCACCATCCTCTCCTTACCGTGGTCCAGTATTTGCAAGATAGTAATCTTTGCATCAGCATTTCTCTGTCAGGAGTGCAGACCCGGCGGCAGTAGCGGAGCAAGGTAGCATTGTAAGGCTAACAACTACTCGGAAAACAGGCTCCAAGTAATTGTAAGCTTTCCCCCCTTGTGTAATATCCACTCCATTTTTATTGCCTTTTGAACCTTTTTGTCTCGGAGTGTATATGAATGTACCTTGCTCCTCGCTGTCTCTAGATTTTGCGGGTTGTCGACCATTAGTCCAACAGAGATACTCGTCTCCAAATATTGACAAGATGGCAAGACCGGAAACGACANAAAAGCGAGTTTCCAATCTCGTTGGCAGATTTGAACAATTGGCTCGGGCGTGTCCGATTCAGGAATACAGTTGTCCAGGTCTGAAATCACCGACTCTGACACGGCCGGCTTCTCATCATGGCGACAAGGCATGGCTGCAGAATGACCGAAGATGTCAGTCCATGTCCTCCATGCCAATCTCCTCAACCCCCTCGACCAGACTGCAGCGCGAACTCGATCGCAATGCGGAATTACGACAAGAAATCGAACAATTGCGCAGTCGCTGCAACGAAGACGAAGAAATACTCACAACGTTGTCTAAGCGTCTGGAAGAAGGCACCGAGTTGCAAGCGTCTCTACGCATCCAAACCTCTGGCTTGCAATCAAAAGTCGACAGGTTAGCAGACAGACTCCGACAAAGAGACGAAGTCCAAAAAGCAGAGTACGAGCGAAGAATCGTGGCTGTTGTCAACGAACGCGAAATCTTAGCCTCGAGATTACAAAAGGCCGAAGCAAGTGTCGAAAGAGCTCGAGCTTTGGAAGAAACCGCAAGAAACGCAGACGAGGAACTAAGGGCCACAGATGAAAGAGCTCAAACAGCAGATAAACAAGTAGCAGCACTACGGAAACAGTTGCTCGAGCTCAAGACAGATGTTGCTGCTCGCTCAGGAAAGCAAGAGGATATTAGTGATCAAGAAATCCTTGACATGATGAACAAACTCAATCACCTTGTTCAAAGCTGGTGTGTCAGTAGTTTCCGAAAGGTCAAGATTGGTATGTGTTCTGGGACCACCCCTCTCGACTTGATGCTAACATGTTACANNGACCCAGGGAGGATGAGTCACAGATTCGAAAAAATAGCAGCTCTACAGAAAGCAAAGTCGCTACGGAAGCTTTATGCTACCTTTGACACGAGCATGAAAATCTTCACTTTCCAAGCCACAGTGTTGCATCTGCTTATGCCAATCTTCGATGCACATTTCTTTGGACTACCCGAAGAATTGATGGGCTTGGACTCAGCCGCTTGGGAAATGGAATGTATGTTTCTGTGATTGATGTGTTACTTACTTTTATTTACTGATAGTCGTCCAGCTTTGACAGCAGCCTTCAACACATGGCGAGCAATGACATATGCCTTTTTGCAGCAGGATAACGAGTTGAAGGAGCGCTATCGAGTTTCACAAGCCAAAGCACAGGTACAGATAGTGGAGCAAATCTGCAAAACCATGTCAGCATTAACAGGATCGGCCATCTTGGAGGAGCAGAAACGCACCTTGAGCGCACTGGTGGAGCACGCTGTCTCATTAGCCCGAATACTGGGGAGCCAGCGCGCTACGTATCGGTGTTTTCTGCCGCAACCTATTGACCAAGACGCCCTTGAGTTCGAGGGTACCGCGATGGAAAACCTGATGGACGAACAGGAGAACGATGGCGTTGCAAAGGATGTCAGATGTGTGGTATCCCCAGCACTGATTAAGCAGGGAGGAGAAAGAGGTGAACATGTGAGATATCCCTATTGTTTCGCCGGGACATGGTTGACTGACGCTGAGCAGATGGAAGTGGAAAATGTCCTCGTGAAAGCCAAAGTGCTTTGTGTTGAAGACGACTCCGATGGCGATGAACCGATGGATTGAAGACCAAGTCCGTATCATAATGTGTTCTCTCTCTGGCGTAAGGCGAACAATCTAGGATTGTAGGCAACAGGCATGGACTGCGAGGGTATATGGCGTTTGGTGACTTTGTTTGCATGTGCCGTGGCAGCAGCGTCCAAGGTTTTCTCGACTTCGTGCACGAGCGTGTCAGCGCTAGTAGCGGCGGCTATGATGGCACGTAGGCGGATGAAGATGGCATCAAGGAAGGTGTCCAGGAGAAGATACATGTTGTGCTCTGGTTCCTGACGATGAAGTTGGATGAAAGGCATGTAGACAAATTCATCGTAGAGGGTAGCCATGCGACGAAAGATCTTGGCTTCATCATGAGTAGGCTTGTGTAGGCCNGCTAGGATGTGTCAGCTTGCTGTATCTGTGACAGGTAGATGTACTGCGTACTCAATGATGTCGATCCATCTAGTGACTTCCTCTAGAGCAACCTCGCCTGGCATGTGATGAGCAGACAGCTGATCTGTGGCCGAACTCGCGGCATCGAGTCTCTGCTCGAGCTTCTCCAGGATCAAATCCAGGAAGTCGCAAATGTCCTGCGAAATGGTTTCCACATCGCGCGCAACATCTCCGCGTAGGATGTGTGAAGACGGAAACAATTGATGAGATGTGTGGACGATCATTCTGACCATGGCCAACAGCATGTCTTTCAAGGACTGCTCAAGTTTGGATGTGCGAATCAGTTGCATCAACCCATGAGGCAGTAGATTGACTTTGGATGAGAAAATGGATGAAGACGGCGTGTGGACAAGCGCATTGCGACGAGGTGCACGAATAGTCGAGTCATGTTGTGATGAGTCGTCCAAGTAGTAAGAGGGGATCCATTGAATGGTTGTGTCTAGTGCGTCTGCATGGATGAAAGGCTCGCTGCTGATGGTTGAGAGAGATCCTGTGGTACTGCCATGACTGCGCGCTGAAGGAGTCTTGATCGAAGAAGGACCCGAACTGTGCTGAGATGATGAATTGGTCGCAGTGCGTGAGTGCAACGATGATATTGAGCGCGGCATCTCACCTGTCTTTGCATAGGAGTTTGCTGCTGTGGAAGAAGAAGAAGGCGATGGACTTTAGACAAAGGACTGAATTCGAAGCGTGCGCTTCCTGTTGCGGCATACGACAAAGAAGCAGGAGCGACCACCACCTCCGACAAGTCACAAAAGCAATGGACAATGATTTTTCTGCACAAGTGTATGAATGGAATAGAGTGTAGATTCTACAAACCGAGGAAGAGATGTGTCAATCTCGTCGAAGCCATCCCGCCATGGTGTTTCGTTGCCGACGGCGAATTGGCTACCTTTTAAACAAGTTGACAGTGCCCACAAGTCACCACCCAAGTGAACAAGACGTTCGGTTTGGGTAGTAGATTAACCTGAAAAGCGTTCAATCTCCGCAAGTAGACTCGATCACCACGCCACTGAATCGTTTTCACCAAGAGGTGAAATCGGAGGCATGACAACTTTAAAGAAGTGCGGGTTCTCAATAACAATCATCATCAAATCACTCGTCGTCTTCATCATCGTTTACGCCAGGGACGTCCATTACACGTTCTGAGGCAGCGGCGAGGGCACGTCGACTCCAGGCTCGGACACCTTTCCAGACAGCCTGATAGCAAGGTTAGTCCAGGTTGTTGGTGACAATGTGAAAAAGACATACCCAGGCGAAGGTCAAGATGCCGACTGCTACAGCGATCCAGCTGATCTGAGCCATCCTATCTCGACCCGTGGTGCGACCTCCAACTGAGGTTCGCATATTGTACATTTGCCACGGACTCAAAGTAAGCAGAAACTTGGCAAATCCAACCAAGCCCAGAGATGCAAAGCCCTTGATGAAGTGCTCGGTCCATGTGACAGATTCGTCTGCAGGTAACAATGGTTGTGAGCCATGAGCGATTGTGTCGTAAGGGTCGAGATAGAGGTTGATGATGGGATCAGCCACGTAACCTAGAGCAAATGAGGAGACCATGAAAATGGCCAAAGTAAGCAAAATTTGGGCGGCTNNTTTCGATGTCAGTAGGTTGGTACAGGACCAGAGTTTTAGGATCAGCTTACCAGTACTACTGATCCAATGTGCCCAATTCATTCGTTCTAAGCGATACTTGTACCTACATGTTGGGCATTGCCAGTAGTTACGTTTTGCAGAAGGATTCTGAAGGCGCCAGGCTTGTAAACACTGCTCGTGGACGTATTTCTGGCTGCCCTTGCACAGACACGGACGAAGCAGACGACCACCATCCTCGCTCTCATACGTGACGTTCGGGGCGGAGCGCATAAAGGCTGGCAATGAATCTGACGGCGGGTGATATGTGGGCAGGACAGACTCCAAGCAGATGCGACATGTGCGTGGGTTGTAATGACGTTCGCGGTGTTGCTGACCGTTGGAACCTGCCGAGGATGAGGGAGGTGGTTGAGGCGGCGGCGGGTGTTCCTCTTGGTTCTCGTACTGATGTTCCTCTTGGAGACGAGTCTCGCTCGGGAAAGGTTGTGGCTTCTGCTCCTCTTTGACGTGGTCATTCGCCCAGGCACCGGGCAAGTCCTCGGGCCAAGTCCAGGATGCCGGATCGATTGACGACGACGAAGCCATGTTAAGAATGGGATGCTCAAGTGCCAGTGGTGTTGGATGTGCAGTGCAAGGCAGGAGCGGCAGTGGTCATGATCAAATGGAAGGATTGAAGAGGCCAGCTGGTGTTTCTGCCTTGTCGCGACTTGTCCGAGGGAAAAGCTGCTTGCATGTCCAAAGACGGAAGAAGAGGAAAGAACGACAAAGCCTTGGCAAGTCCGCTGGAATGGCCCGAGCTTCCCTGCTCGGTAGCGCGTCACTTGCAAGTGATGGCGACAGCAGCAGCAGCAGCAGCAGCAGCTTCATACAATCCATCAGCCATAGAATCATCTGTTTCTGTTTCTCCTGTCGTTGCAGCTTCATCTGTCCTTCTGCAATCTCCACCGCTCGTCCCTCCATCTTCGCCTCACCCTCGCACACACCATGGCGGATCGCTACTCGTTCTCGCTCACCACCTTCTCCCCCAGGTAACCAGACTCTATACCCTTTGCGCAACTCGTATGCTGACTCTGATGTAGCGGAAAGCTGGTACAGATTGGTACGCCGACCTAACCTTCAAGACCCAAGACCGTCGCTCATTCCCTTCCAGAATATGCCCTCAACGCCGTCAACCAAGGTGTCACCGCCCTAGGCATCAAAGGTCCGCACACATATACCCTCATCAACCACTCAAATAGTAACCTCGTCTCCCAGNCCACCAACGGTATCGTTCTCGCAACCGAAAAGAAGTCATCCTCGCCCCTCATCGATGCCGCCTCTGGAAGCAAAATCTCCCTCATCACCCCAAACATTGGTACTGTCTACGCCGGCATGGGTCCCGACTACCGCATTCTCGTCGACAAGGCTCGCAAGGTCTCGCACACAAACTACAAGCGCGTCTACAACGAATACCCTCCCACTCGCATTCTGGTCCAGGATGTCGCCCGTGTCATGCAAGAGGCTACCCAGTCAGGTGGCGTGCGGCCGTATGGTGTCAGTTTGTTGGTCGCCGGATGGGATGACGGTATCGAGCCTGAGACCGAGGCTGCCGACGCTGGTGATGATGCGGAAAAGAAGGCTATCAAGGGCAAGACTGGTGGTATCCTCAAAGGCGGTCCTTCGCTGTACCAGGTCGATCCTAGCGGTTCCTACTTCCCCTGGAAGGCTACTGCCATCGGAAAGAGCGCCACTTCGGCAAAGACTTTCTTGGAGAAGCGCTACACAGACGGTCTCGAGCTTGAAGATGCCATCCACATTGCTCTCCTCACACTCAAGGAGACTATCGAGGGCGAGATGAACGGTGACACCATCGAGATTGGTATTGTTGGTGCACCTGCCGATCACCTTCTAGGTGTTGAGGGTGTCGAGGGTGCTCAAGGTCCTCGTTTCAGAAAGCTCAGTTCTCAAGAGATTGAGGATTACCTGACGAGTTTGTAGCGGAGCATTCACAGGCATGGCGTTAATGATCATCTTTTACACATGACGAGGCACGGCTCTGTACACTAACATCTGGCTGCGGGTATGCCGGCCAAAATGACATTTACTTTCTGTCAATTCTTTGTTTCGTGCACGTTCATTGGGTGACTCTTCGCTATACCAACTATTGGCCCTACGAACCAGATGCTACCTAACAAAACAAACTCTGGCCGCGATGAGAGGAGTGAGCGATAACTATAAATCTGGAGTATGGTTATAATCATGGTTTCGTTGACATTGCGTACCAAGTATTCAGCTAATTAAGCTACAATAGATCCAAATATTCGTTCATCCAAAAATTCGTTACAGTCTCACCTCATCACATCCTTACTGCAAATCCAAGACGACTCTTCCTTGAATCTTACCCTGGTCCATCTCCTCAAAGATACTGGTCAACTCATCCATCTTTGCTGTTCGGAAGTGCGTCTTGATGATGCCTCTAGCAGCCAAATCCAAAGTCTCGATGGCCTCTTTTCTGTTTCCGACTGCAGAGCCCACAATCTTTTGCTCCTTGGCCACCAGCACTTGCGGGAAAGCAGTTGCAATAGGCTGCAAGTCACCCTCAGGCAACCCCACACAAACCAGCGTGCCGCCAAACTTGAGCAACTGCATACCACTGGCATAAGCACCGTTTGCTGCTGTCAACACCAACACAGCTTGCGCACCTAGTCCGCCGGTCAGGGCTTGCACGTCGGCGGCCACGTCTTTGGAGGTGGTGTGGTCGATAAAGTGCTCGGCGCCGCTGGAGAGGACGAGGTCTTTNTTGCTGCCGTGGTCGATGCCGATGATGCGCATACCCATGCCGCGGGAGCCCATCTGGGTGGCGATGTGACCGAGACCACCGCCGGCGCCGAGGAGGACGACAAAGTCGCCGGACTGAGCGGTGGATTTGCGGAAGGCCGAGTAGACTGTTACACCTGCGCAGAGNCCTTGCAGGTGTGTCAGTGGGTGTACTCAAGGAGGAAGATGGAAGAAGAGAGCAACTTACATAGGAGCGGCAGCAGCAGAGTCCAGTTCATCAGGGATGGGTGTAACGTAATCCGCAGGTCCCAAAACGTATTGCTGATACGTGCCAGGCGTGTAATACCCACTAACCTTCTGATTGAAACACACACCGTCATGCCCACTCAAACAGGCAGGACAACCGCCACAAATCCCACTGATCCACTTGACACCCACCCTCTGGCCAACCTTGACTGCAGCATTTTCTGTGCCAGGGCCCATGGCAACAATCTTGCCGACACCTTCGTGGCCACCAACCTGCCCGGCTTGGGTTGGGTGAGGAAGGGCTTTCCAGCTGTTGGTCATGATGCCCATGTCCGAGTGGCAGACACCGCTGTGTGTGAGGTTTATGAGTACTTCGCCGGGGCCGGGCGTGGGTGTGTCGAGTTCGACGACTTTTGTGCTGATTTTGCCGGGCTCGTCGTAGATGACGGCCTTGTACTTNTTGGGGATCTCGGGGAGGACATTGTTGCTGAAGTTGCTGTAGTGTTCTTGGGTAGATTGATGTATGGACAAGGGAGTAAGTGCTCAAGAACTTGTGGTTGTCTGATCTGAGGATATGTGCAAGAGAAGCAAGAAGATGTTACAAGACAACTTTTTGAGCGAACTACTGCAGGTAGATAAGCATGGCTGGATGGATCAACCACCCCTGTCTCTTTTGGGGAGACGACAGCCTTCTCCTCATCTTGATTCCTTCGCCGAGGCAAGTTGAATGGCAAGGATGCGAACTGTTGTTCGCCGAGTGCTGTGTGTTTGACCTTGGTGGTGGGGCACTTTGCGGGGTAGATGGTTATTAGGGAGGGGTATGTGGAGATATGGGCAGGTCACTGAGGTCAGACGATATGATTATGCTTTTCGTTCATGTGAGACGCGGCAGAGGAAGAGGACGGATGCTTCTGCGGACTCGACAAGGCTTGGTTCGCGTAAACTGCCGGGTACGGAGGAAGAAACATTGCTGCTACTCGACGTCGTGCCCATGAAGCTGTCCCGACTCCCAAATCAAAGAGAAACGGGGTGAGATGACCAACTTACATCGATGTTCCAAAGATAAGTACCTACCAGTATGGGTGGAAAACCTATGCTGAGCCGATTGAAGCTCGATATATGCCAGATCAGACAAACTCGTAGCTAAGCAGGCTCGAATCACAGATACTGACACCAGCACTTGTGATATACGTCGTCTGCCGGTACACACTACTATCTGGCAACCCCTACACAGTACTCGGAGTAGTTCATATTGCCAACAAGGATATCCATTGTCACGCGAGCCTCTCCAGAATACGCGATGCGGCTTCAAGCCAGTCAACCCCACTGGAAGGACACGTCAGGTTTGCTCTGTTTGCAGGCTCTTCTCGTCTCGTATAAAACTTGCCACCCCCGGCGCGTCAGTCGCTCTTTCTTCTTCCATGAAAGTTTAAACACCTTGCGCAATTTGATCTAATCGTCCTATACACCGTGGGCGATCGGATTGAACGCCGAGGGAGAGCAAACTCCGTTATTAAGAAGCGGCGCCCCCATTTCATTGGGCCTTGTCTCCCGTTATACGGAAAAATCATTACATTATCGTCCAATTGCTTGTCCTTCAGTTCGTCGCGATGAACTGACTGCAAGGAACAGTCCACGTGACGATGATCTGGACTTCGCCAGACGACGTCTAGAGACCCTGGACCCTTCTTCCACCACTCTCACCGTACATACCTACCTACCTACGTATCTATCGCAAGGCACAAAGTCATTGCCACCATGGAGATCGTCGCGTCGTCGTCTTCGGACATGCCCGCCAAGAAGCCATTTCCATTTTTCGAACTTCCCTCAGAGTTGCGCATTAAGATATACCAATATGTGCTGTTCATTGAGCATGGAAACGGCGTCGTGGATCTGGACTATTATAACGACAGAAGGATCGCTCCGCGTTTGACATGTTTCCGGGCTTGTCGGCGCATGCACGAAGAAGCCTATCCTATCTTCTATGGCTCGCCACAGCAGCCCTTTAGACTGTTCCCGACTGGTGGACACATGTACAGAACCAAGAAGCCACTGCTCGAACTTTTCACGCCGACATATCGCGCTGTAATAAACACAGTCGAGCTGCGTCTAGGGCCAGGATGGGAGAGGGTCAGTTCAACGCGAGCTGTATCACAGCAAAGAGGATGCTAATGATCGTTTGTTTCAGNNGTCCCTAAATGCTGGCACACCGGCCCTTCTTTAGGCCTCACCGATTGTGCCTCACTGCGCAACCTCAAAGTCTTCGTACAGATAGACCCAACCGATCCGACTTTCAAGGGTCATCATGGAAAAGGCAATGACCAATATACATACATGAATCTCTCCGCCAGATGGTTACGGGACATTCTCGACCAAGTTCCTAGCATTCGCAACGTCGAGATTGATGCATGGGAAGGAGTGGATATTGTCTCACCAATGCTCAATGCGCTGGCCTCCGTGGTCTTGACCGCCGACAAGAGACTGACCTGGGGTCCGGGCCGGTTGAAGAAGCTCGAGAAGGACAAGGAACACAAGTTGCGCTGGGGCGTATCATGCGGCATGGAGTCCATGGATCAATTGGAAGACCTCATGACGGCCATGGTCATAGGTGGTCAATGAACTAGCAGTTACTGATTGAAAGCATACGATCAAGGGAGCGACAGGCGTACGGTGTTGAGCATCTGCTTTCCGGATTGTCTTACATATTCTTCTACAACAGCGACAGCATGCAGCGAGCATCGAGCATCGAGTTTCAATACGATCGATTGGTCCACTCAATTGCGCCTCCCCAATCATCACAAGGTGACAGACTGTGTTTCTCCAAGGGCTCTCCGGCACCGGCAACACCTCCATCCGTGAAACCTCTCTATATTGCGCTGACGAGTCAAGGTCCGCCATGTTTCTTTGTTGCTGGAGCAAACACGGCTTACAAAGCGGTTGGGCCTTTTTCGCGAGTCGTGAGAAACGGCCAGCGGTGAACGTCATGTAGAGATCCGTGCGTTGGTCCGCCACCTCGCTCGAAGGACGCCTCCATTCCTCAGGTTGTTCGTTGCAAGTCAGTCATGCAATCGCATGGTTAGAGAGGCCTCGAACTTTCTCAATACTCGGTGAGGATGTGCCGAAGTTCCAACAACAACGGCAAAAGCGTGCCTGGTAGGCGGCTAAGGCCACCACGCAGAAAGAACGACATGATGTAAGGCCGGAGTTAAGCTATGAAACAGCAAACAACATCCGGCCGAAGTTCGAAGATGGCATTTGGAAGGGCATGGAGCCAGACAAATTTCTAATCGCTCTTGCCTGTTAATATATAGCAAACCTTCTTCTGTTGCTTGCTGTTCTTCTTTCCTTTGCTTCCTCTTTTCCCATCACATTTCCCTCTTTACCACCCACAACACCACACATCAATCACCATGTCTACTGAGCAGATTCCCGAGAAGTTCTCTGGCTGGTTGGGCCACGAGCCTGAGGCCGCCAAGGGTAAGATGGTCTGGGGCGAGTTCGAGCCCAAGGTACGTCTTTCAATCCATTGATGTGACAACTTCCACTAACATACAATGACAGNNACCTTTGAGGAGACCGACGTCGACATCAAGATCTCCCACTGCGGTATCTGCGGTTCCGACATTCACATGCTCAGCTCCGGCTGGGGCCCTACTCCCTACCCCTGCTGTGTCGGCCACGAGATTGTCGGCAAGGCTGTCCGTGTTGGCAAGGAGGTCAAGAACATCAAGGTCGGCGACCGTGTCGGTGTCGGTGCCCAGGCTCAGTCCTGCCTCGAGTGTGAGGACTGCAAGAACGGCAACATGACCTACTGCAAGAAGGCCGTCAACACCTACGGCTCCGTCTACCCCAACGGCAAGGACAAGTCGTACGGTGGTTACTCCAACTACAACCGCACCCACGGTGCCTTTGTCGTCAAGATCCCCGAGAAGATCGAGTCGGCCGATGCTGCTCCCATGCTCTGCGGTGGTGTCACTGTCTACTCTCCCCTTGTCCGCAACGGCTGTGGCCCCGGCAAGACTGTCGGTATCGTCGGTGTTGGTGGTCTCGGCCACTTCGGTGTCCTCTTCGCCAAGGCCCTCGGTGCTGACCGCGTCGTTGGTATCTCCCGCAAGAACGACAAGCGCGACGACGTCCTCAAGCTTGGTGCCGACAAGTACATCGCCACTGGTGAGGACAAGGACTGGGCCTCTGAGAACGCCCGTACCCTCGACTTGATCATCTGCACCGTTTCCAGCGAGAAGATGCCCATGTCCGAGTACCTCTCCCTCCTCAAGGTTGGTGGTACCTTCATCCAGGTCGGTGCTCCCGACGGTGGCAACCTCCCTCCCATCAACGCCTTCACCCTCATCGGTAACGGTATCAAGGTTGGTGGCTCCCTCATCGGTACCCCCCAGGAGATCGAGGAGATGCTCCAGCTCGCTGCCGACAAGGGCATCAAGCCTTGGATCGA
Source organism: Aureobasidium uvarum (assembly GCA_903853725.1). NCBI lineage: Eukaryota > Fungi > Ascomycota > Dothideomycetes > Dothideales > Saccotheciaceae > Aureobasidium > Aureobasidium uvarum. The sequence continues at coordinate 805,624 of CAINUL010000008.1, read as the reverse complement.
GGTCCGTCCGATGAAGGAGGCCAACCAGGCCATCATCGACTTCGAGAAGGGCATGCCCCGCTACAGATTCGTCCTTGAGAACTAAGTGTTCTGACAATGACGTCTTGTTTTGCTTGGAACATAGAAAGGGCATCATGAAAAAGTCCTGATTAACGAATACCCCATATACTGTAGACTTATAGACCGTAGCACACTACGAATTGCATTTGCTCTTGAACAAACAATATTAAACTGCTTCCCATCTTTGTGCCAATGTCTTGATATGGTTGTTCAGAGGGAATGTAGTTGAAGACGTCCCTCCAGATACTAGGTGCCTTCATCTATCGAGCTCTCGCTCACAGCTGACGTGCCTTCTTGTTCTCCTTTCTGCAAGTACACTAAGGTCGGGCGGGCATATTTCGTACTGATGAGAAGGAAGCAGAAGAGAAGAAAGGGATATCAGAGGAAGGAGATGTGTTTCGCTCCAATAGCGATACGGATTTAACGTGTGGTTTTCTGCTTGCCCCAATCCAGTCAAAGCTTTCAATATCGGCTTTGAGCTACACCGCAAAAGCAATAGTGATCTTCACTGAGAACAGTACGCTCGTTGGTGACTCTTCGGGAAGGTGATAGAAGATGCGATGAACGTATGCACAACTTGCATGATCCATCGAACAAAGCCAATTGCAAAAATCCTATGTGAAGGACAGGGTTACTCCATCAGCGTTTTCGGATTTAAGATAGTGACGATAAGACTACCCCCGACGACGCCACCGATCGCGTCTGCCTGGATTGTAGAAACATTCTTTTCTCACACACGGAAGCAACTCCTGTGTAGCAACACTCTCTTTCACTCGGTGGTAGCAGGCTGCTCCAATCTTCTGGTCCATCACGCTTTCGCCCCTCGCGTTCTACTTCCAATACTCTTTGTCATCCTTTGTGTCAATTGAATCTCACTGCGCCTCTCACGCCACTCGTCTCTCACCCACCACTCAACACCATGTCGGGAAGACGCAATGGCAATCGCATCCGCGGCNCCGTCAGTATCATCGGACCCTTTAGTTCTCTCTTCTGGCAACTAACCATGTCCACCAGACAATCTGCCTTGACCGACTTCCTCTCTTCACACAACATCTCAGCACAACAAATCCGCGATGACTACGAACGCCGCGTTCGCGAGGCTGCCCAGCAAGAAAACGCCGGTGAAGGCACTTCCAATGCACCACAACTACCCAGCGATCCAGACGCCGAAGCCGCCGCCGCCCTAGCTGCAGAAGAAGCCGCAGACGCAGCCGCCGAAAAGTCCAGAAAGAGAAAGAGAAGGGAAGAAGCTGCCATCGAGAAGATCAAGAAAGCAAAGGGAGCAAAGGGAGCAAAGGGTGGAAAGAAAAAGAAGAAGCCCACAAACAGCGACGACGAGGACGATGACGACTTCGACATTGGTAATGCCATGTACGTCAAGGCTCCTCCCATGCCTGGTCAATTCGAAAACTGCGAGATCTGCAGCAAACGCTTTACTGTTACGCCGTACAGCAAGAGCGGCCCTGATGGAGGCCTGGTCTGCACTCCGTGCGGCAAGGAGCTTGCAAAAGATGGAGACGCTGCGGCAGGCAAGAAGGCAAGAAAGCCGCCCGCTGGAAGAAAGAGACGCCAGGTGGAGAGTGAGCGTCTGAACGGTATCGCTGTTGGCGGTGCAAAGTCATTGCAGCAGCTCTGCATCGAGAAGGTTGCGCAATATCACGAGGATGTCGACGAGTTGGGAGAGTTGCCCGAGCCGGTCATGCTGCGATTGGCTGAGATCTTTGCGAAGAAGCGTGTCCTCAACCCAAAGACACTCAAGCTCTTTGTGCGACCCGACTCGGATGCCGTCTGCATTCACGATGCCGCATACCTGGAGGTCGAGGACTACCAGGGTATCTGCGCTGTGGCGCCTGGACTCAAAAAGCTCGTCATTCGCAATGCTTGTCAGCTCAAGGACGAGGTCATCGAGTACATGATGGAGAAGTGCGATTCGATCAACTACATCCAATTCTATGCCGCCAACCTGGTGTCAGACGACATGTGGCGCAAGCTCTTCCAGCGATATGGCAAGCAACTCAGAGCAGTCAAGCTATCATGGTTGGATGCCTCATTCGACGATGACACTGTCCGCGAACTCGTTCAAAACTGCCCGGATCTCATCCGCCTCAAGCTAAAGCTCTGCCGCAAGCTCACTGAAGAGTCCATCATCGCTCTTGCTGACTTGACAAACCTTGAGCGCTTGTCGTTGCAGACTGGTGTTCAACCATCACCCGAGACGGTCATCAACCTTGTCAAGTCTGTCGGCCCCAAGTTGCGCACTCTCTCTTTTGAGGACTTCCTTGATCTCGATGATGCGGTCCTTGCTCAGATCAAAGAGTCTTGTGATCAGCTCGAGAAATTTCGTCTGCAGATGAACGATGTGGCAAGCGATGCTGCCTATGCCAATCTCTTCACCAACTGGAAGAATCCGCCTCTCACCTTTGCCGACTTCAGCGGAACTCGCGATGTCGACAACAACAACCCCAAAGGCCCTGAAGAAGCCATTGGCCTCGCCTCTGCTGGCTTCAAGGCCCTGATGGCACACTCTGGTTCGGCTTTGCGCACCCTCGACATCGCCTCTTGCCGACACATCAGTTTGGAGGCTTTCCTCGACGTCTTCGGCAGTGGCACCAAGTACCCCAATCTTGAGACCATCAACTTCAGCTTCTGCAGTGCTGCTGATACATCTGTGGTTGCTGGAGTCTTCCAGAGCTGTCCTGCCATCAAGAAGGTCATTGCCTTTGGCTGCTTCGACGTCACCGATGTCGTTGTCCCCAGAGGTATTGCTCTGATTGGTGTACCTAAGGCTCAAGACGCCATCGAGCAGATTGGTACTGGCATCGATGTTGCTGAAGCTCTGGGCCGCATGATCGATGTTGGTGCTTAGGATTCCCCTGCCTGACTTCAGGTATCTGTCCCATGCCTTTACTGCTGTTTTCTTTCTCTCTTTTGTCCAGCATTGTTAGCATTAGCATGGAGTTTTCTGTGGCGTTTCTGATTTTTGTCCCCATTGCAATGGAGGGTTGCTGCACGGACAGCTCAGGTGGCTTTTCATGACGAAAGATCGTACATGATTATTAACAAGACAATGCCCTTTTTCTTGATAAAAGTCATACCGTATTTTCGCCCCTAGATATGGGCTGCATTTAGCAATCGTCGAGCATTTTGAGCTTGTTTCATATGTCTATATCTCTAGCCGTGACAGCCGTGATGGACATTCGACTGTACTGATTGCAGACTGCGCTTTCCTCCTAGAATCTCCGAGATAGCCGGGCTGGTGTTTGGAGGCGACGACTGGACTACACAAATCATCTCGAAGGCTGGAGAAACCACACCGCGACCTGCACGATATCTGCTTCTCCTCCTATTGCAAACACTTGAAGATCTGCTCCGCGAATGGGGTTGCTCTTTGACAGATGCTTGGTATGAAAGAACATGTTCGAAAAAACATCCGCCGCGACGTCACAAAAAGCTTGTTCCTGCCGATCAGGGTCAACACAAACTTCCTTTCCCACCTTGTGGCTCAACTGTCTCTTGATGGATATTGATCGATTCGCCTTTCATGACTCTCATTCATGGTTGCAAGAAAGTCTCCACGCTTGAAGGACTAATGATGGCAATTCCAGGAGAGAGTTCGTACTGTAGAGTCGCCGGTATTCCCACATTGACGAAGCTAGGAGGATCGAATTGCCCTAACGTCTGGTGTTGACTTCCCCATCTGCTATTTATGTTCGGATCGGGCGGATCCGTTATATACGCGTCCTACCGAACAGATTAGGAGGGGGCCCAACCTGTCGGCGGCGAGGTTCGTCATTGCACGCCCTGTGTATAGTATGCTTGATTTCTGAGAATTCTCCTTCTATCGTTTCTTTGCTTGTTATGCTTTTTGGATACATGCATTCTTTGACTGCACTAACGGGAAGGAATATTCTTCTCTTTGCCATAGCCGGTCTTGTAGAGTGAGTCGATGAGGATTGGATACAGTCCAGAGAGCAGTCATGGATCGGTCATCTACTGATCGCGGCCGTCGTTTGCGTTCTGCTGTGAGTTTCTTCTGTTCTCATTGTCGCGCCAATCGCTGATATTTAACAGNNTCATCAATCCAACAAGAGAACTTCGACGTAGCATCCCAGAATGCAGAAAACAGTAATGATGACGCTCCAGTCAACCCATCCGTCAACCGAGCCCGAACTTGGAATATAGCAGACCCGTCACCCAATTCTGGTATACGTCGCCGAGGCACAGCAATGAGTGCTCGTCCGCGGAACAGATCTCTGGTCCGAAGAGCAACTGGAACTAGTCTTGGAAACGAGGAGCCGTCCAGTCTTGCTGGGCCGCAGGATGTTGTCGCTGTCGCTCATCAACATGTTCCTTACGTGGATCCGGGATATGCTCAACTCAACCCGGCGTATACACAGCCCATGCATGCTAAACCGGTGTGGTCGTTGGCGAAACCTTTGCCCAGGGTTGTGAGACCTGGTATGGTTCCTACAGCCAGCGAAATCGACAATATTAACCAGCAAGCGGGAGACACTGAGATCACCGAGGGTGATGTGGAACAAGGACCAGAGCCCACACTTCGCCTCGGCCGCGTATCTTCCAAACTCCAAGCCGTACGAGCAGAAAGGGAACGACGATTCTTGGAAGGCAGGTCTGGATCCAAAAAGGTTACGCGAAGCAGAGCAGATTCTCAATCATCGATGCACTCACAGAACAACCAACAGCTTCGTCCTGTGAACAGCGCTCAACAAGGCAGCACCGTTGATGTCCTACCCGATGTTGCTGAAGAACACGAACCCATGGACCACGAACAATTCCCAGAGTACAACGAAACCTTTGACGTCACCCCATCTTACCGCCCAACCTACGAATTCGACGACAGCTTTTCTGCAAAAACAGCCTTGGATACTGTTCCCTCCGACGACGATCTCACTCTCACAAACAACAATCTCGAAGATGAAGTCTACAATGCACACACGCATTGGAGTGTTATCCGCCACCGCTTTCGTCAAGAGCTGGCAGAATTTCTTGCTGTGATTGTGCAATTGACTCTAGGTTTTTGCGCCGACTTGTCTGTTACTTTGGGCGGAGCATCAGCAAACAATGCCATCTTTGGCTCTCTGGCGTGGGGGTTTGCGACCATGACTGCGATCTATATTGCCGGTGGTCCTTCTGGTGCTCATCTCAATCCAGTGATAACCATCGTACTCTACATCTTCCGCGGTTTCCCTAAACGCCAAATGGGAGGATATATCCTTGCCCAATTTCTGGGTGCTTTCGTTACTGGATTTATCGCCTATGGCATTTTTTCGTCGCAGATTCATGCGTATATTGCTTCTCCTGCTGCAGGGACCACGCAACAGGAAGCCATGCAAGATATTCTGAATGCGTTTCTCACCGGTCTTCGCAACGATAATGTCACCCTCGCTGCTGGCTATTTTACCGAATTCGTGGCTACGGCTTTCCTGGCTCTCGTTGTGCTCGCCCTAGGCGACGACACAAACACACCACCTGGCGCAGGAATGACAGCCCTCATCCTCGGATTTGTGATTTGTGTCTTGTTGCAAGCATTTGGCAGTACCACCGGCGCAGCTCTAAACTCCACCCGCGATTTGGGTCCCCGGCTCGCCCTCTACGCTCTCGGGTTCAGTGGAGATTTGCTCTGGAAAGGCAATTGGTGGCTCTGGGGCCCGTGGTTGGCGTGTATACCCGGTGGCATTGTGGGAGCGATGATGTATGATATTTGTATCTTTACCGGTGGAGAGAGCCCGGTCAATTATCCGAGGAAGAGGGTTTGGAGGGCTGGACACAAGGCGAAGAAGAAGTGGGCCAAAAGACTCAGACCTTGGAGGAAGGGTAAAGAGAAGAAGAGTGCAGAGCAAGAGCAGGAAGTGGAGCAGAAGCCATAGAACTTGGGTGTTTTGCCCTATAGACAACTAGACACACAAATATAGAAGAATAGATACATGACTAGGAATGACGTTCGTCGTAGCTTCGTTAATTCGTCTAGAAGATTGGACGAGCAACCATGAGAAAACTGCAGGATAATCATACAACCCAACATTGCCCCTGCTCCACGGAAACCACATTCGGATAAATGCCCTTGCCAGATGCGGACGCAATGCTGCTTCAAAATATCTAGTGGGCCACAACCCTTGGGAGACTTTTCCATCCTCCCACAATGCACAGACAATCATCCGATGGAAATCCACATGCTGCGACAACCAGAATACGCCCATTATCGCCAATCAACAAAGACAGTTTCATGCCACGCATCCCCTGCGCGAAGCCCTGGGTGCGACGCTTGCTAAGATTGAGCTCTTCTCGTCGTGTATCTCGATGGTCGTATAAAGTCGCCTGACAGAGGGGGAAACACCGATATCTCAAGTTCAGGAACCCAAATTGTACCACAAGATAGAATTCTAGTGGATAGTGGTCTCAAGCGTTTCGATTGTGTTTGCAAAAACAGTTGCGATGTGCTTTCCCCCAGATGACTGTTTCAAGTCGAAGTAAATTGTACATTCGAATGCTTCTAAGAGCACTCCTTGGAGTTCCCCATACATATGGCAGCGAGATTGTGGCAGGGTACTCCAGGAAGAGCCGGGCTTCTTGATCTCTCCGAGACTATCGGGTGGACAAGTGAGCTGGGGTAGGCACCTCCAGAGTATTGCTCCGATCCCGAGTTATTATTGCTGGAGTAGCATATGTGAGAGGCGAGATAGGTTCCTGACTGTCGATCGATCTTGCTCCCATTGAGTCGGACCGTGACCGCCGCTGTGTATGATCGTCTGAAGAGGGAATAGCAATCCGCGTATCTGAAGCACGACTAGCGGATCGTGATAAACGTCCTGATGTGTATCGTCGCTCAGTATTCGTCAGGTCCCCGTCTCGAAATTCTTGACCAGGAATTGTGGGATAGTTGTGGTAGTCACGCCTTGAAGACGGATTATCGAAACGACCCTTTCCAGGGGTGCCCATGTAATCGCCGACCTTGTGCAAGAAATCGGAAACTTTACGTCGGCCTCCCCTATCTGCTGGTCTGTCTGTCAGATTGGTTCCGGCTGTGTTGACATGCGTCAAAGCGTTGGACTTTATCCTGCTGTGATTAGAGTCATGAGTATCTGGACGAACGCTCTCAGGACGAGATGAATTAGAGATGGAGTTTTCGTCTGTGCCATCGTGAGGCTGGCCAGTGACTGACTCAGTCTCGGATCCAGCAGACGTCGATGTCACATATACGACGAGGGATCCCATCATGGCGAGTCCTGTTCCAACGATCGGCGCCCATTGACCTNNGAACTGAGAGTTAGTCAAGAGTTTGAATACCGACGAAGCAAGACGAAGTAAGACGAAGTTCTTACCAATAGATGCGATCGGCTCCGTCTGATATCTCACCTGTTCGCTGAACAAGTTTATTTCGCCAAGAATGAGAATCACCACTACCGCGACACCAAACAACGGAGCTTCGATGACGTTCAACAAGCGTTTGATGAGACTGTTGATGTCCTTCACCTTCTTCTCTTCCGGATCCTTCTCCGTCTCTCTTCCATGGCGTGATTTCCAATTGATCTCGAGGATCTTGTTCCACATGGATATGAGCGTTAGAATAGCTGGTATACAACATGCGGCGCAGAGCAGTGTCACAGTACCGAAAGTTAGTCGAGTTGGTGCAGGTATCACATAGATGTTGTTTGCTGCATCTCTGCGCATTGGAGATTCTGGACCCGAGTCTACAGTGCAGACCAAGCCACAGTTGGTCACCCCGTAGTTGAAGTTCGCGAGAGATACAAGACTTCCAGTGTTTGACTTGCAGACCTGTGTCTTGGTGCGGAAGAACTCGACAGCCAGGCTCAGTAGACCNTTCACAAATTAGCGTTCTAGCTTTATACTAAAGACGGAATGGGCCTCCTTACCAGAAAGAATGAGAATGGTCCAGAGGAAGATGATGTTTCGACCAGGATCCAGGAAATATGTCCGTGAATTTTTGACAGTCGCTGGTGCTGCTAGGATGCCCAAAGAGCATAACTGGAAAGCTCCATAGATGTCCATATCCACGGCTCCNTGAGTACGACTTTAGCTAAATGAGTCATGTTAGTCAGGAAGTGTATCGAGCTTACCATTAACATGTAGAGCTGCGAGTGTGATGCCATGAAGAGCAGCGACCGCCGGAAAGAGTAGAACGGCAGCCAGACAAGCATTCTTTATCCAATCTGCCTTCTTTCCGAAGACACAGAGAACGACAAGGACATAATAANNCTTTGTTGATCAGTAATGTACTTTGGTAGAATTACCCTGATGAACTCACAGCACTCTTGAACCCGGACCATATTGTCCGCTTACTGGCCAAGCACATACAACGTGCAGCCCAGGACTTGAGCCGTCTGTCGTTGTCACATTGCGTGAGAGGAGTTCTCCAATCGGGAACAGTGGTGAGATGGGCGGCATGGCCAAGAAGGGAGTCGTCCGCCGAGGGAGGGCCGACACGTGTGGTTGAACGTCGGCTAATTGCTCCGCTTCCAGAAGACTGTAACAGACTGTCGAACTCTGATGCTGTTCATCAAGGACCTGAGAGATGGAGAAAATTGTGTTTGTTGTAACGACGTCTGATTTCCATCTTCAAATGAGGCGCTGCGCCTTCGGGGCGTGGGCGATTCCTTCGGGTACATAGGCACTTTATGGCTGCCTTTTTTCTTGGGCTGGGAAGGAACGTGGTGCTGGAAAGCGAGGCTGAGACGCGGGGTCAAGGTCGATCCTCACCGGTTCTCTCCTGTGAGCGACGGCCACTGACGGCCAAGGTTAAAGTGTCATTGATTGAAGCGACCTTCAAGAAAGAAGGATTGAGTTGTCTTAGACCAGTTTCCTATTAAGCATACGAGGTGTGCGTTGCGCATGCCGCCACACCGACACTCCGCCCCTTTCGTCAGCAAAAAGACAGTCCTTAGTATATCTCATTGACGTCGCACTGATTATGTTGTCGCGACGACGTGAGTAGGGCAAGAGAACCACCAACCATACAGACAGAAAAGCCCGTCGCGCTAAACACCAACTAGCCGACTGAAAATGGCAGAAGACCTCGACACCAGTAGAATCAAGGAATGGCGGTCCATTGTCACGTTGATTGTTTTTCTGTTGACCAGTAAGTCGCAGCCTTGACACGATTCACCATCGGTCCGTCCTGACTTGGACGCAGATATCGTGGTCCTTTTCCCATTCAAGATTCCTATATATATACCGCGGTCAATCTACAACGCTGTCTTGAATGCGCTCAGCGCATGCCGAATAATACCACCTAGGCGACATGGAAATTTGCAAAACAAAGATGGCGACAGAGCCTCAAGATTTGTGCGCATGAATTTCTCAATGAGTTTTTCGACCGCACCATTGATTGCAGACCTCTTTTTGCTGGCAATCTCAGCTATTGGCCGTCAGGAAGTACATGATGGCACTGTCGGGGCTAACAATATCAGTCCTATCGACATCATGGTGTTCTTCGTCACTCTAGCTTACATCGCAATCTCCATCGATGCATCCGGACTCATCAGATTTCTGGCTTTCAAAGTACTGCAAAAAGGCGGCAAAGTGGGCCATTTACTCTTCTTCTACCTATACGCATTCTTCTTCAGTCTCGGAGCTTTCGTCGGAAATGACCCCATCATCTTGTCTGGTACTGCTTTCCTGGCGTATATGACGCGTGTCTCCAGCAACATCGATCACCCGAGGGCATGGATGTACTCCCAATTTGCGATCGCAAACATTGCTTCTGCTATCCTAGTGTCATCGAATCCGACAAATCTGGTACTTGCTGGAGCCTTCCAAATCAAGTTCATCGTTTACACTGCCAACATGATCGTACCCGTCGTGGTCACTGCGATTGTTTTGTTCCCATTCTTGCTCTACGTTGTTTTTGCAAGTCCGCAACTCATTCCACTCTCGATCGAGATGGAAACTTTGTCAGACGATGCAAAGAACAAGAAGCCAGTAAATCCCAATATCCCTCAAGCTAAAGGAAAAAACCCGGATGACGATGAAGAAGAGTCTCTCGAAAACAAAGAGCGCGCACTTGCAGAGATCATGAATCCATTTTTGGACAAAGGAGGCGCAACATTCGGATCTGTTGTTATGGCAGTCGCACTCGTCACACTCCTTGGAATTAACGCGGCCAGCTCAATTATCGGCGAACATCCCGTCTTTTGGATCACTTTGCCAGCGGCCTTCATCATGTTCTGCTGGGATGTCTCATATGGATGGAAACACCGCAACGAAACTCGCAAAATTGCTAAGGACCGTCAGAAGGAATTCCGAGAGGCGCAAGAAGAGCGAGTTGGTAGTGAACGACAGACCAACGGGATGTTTCAGACGCCAGGAGCTTCGAGCTCATTCGTCCATGTTGTACCCCCTACTCCAGAGGTTGCAGGTTCTGAGAAGAGCATTCGATCAGTCACAGACACGAGCCCTAAGACCGACTCAGCGATACTTCCTGCAGAGCGAGACTCGACAGGCGACGGATTGACAAACAAGGATGCATCAAGATTCGAATCCACTCTGTTGTCGCTCGCGCCACCGGAGACGGATTACTCACATACCAGGAAGCTTGATTCGGCACTTGATAAAGCCATCGATGAAGAAAGGATACAATCTATTGAGGATGACNAAAAAGATCGATCCCTTGTAACGTTTGTTACGAGGAACTACAGATGGCTTCAAGAGACTTTCCCTACTGTCATGGCAGTCCTGGCCCATCTTCCCCTCAAGCTTGTCCCCTTCGCGCTTTCCATGTTCGTCCTCATCCAAGGACTTGTTACGAAGGGTTGGGTACCTGTGTTCGCTTACGGATGGGACCACTGGGTTACCAAAACTGGTACCGTTGGCGCAATAGGCGGAATGGGTTTCCTCGGAGTCGTTCTTTGCAACGTGAGCCTTCTCTAAGAAAACGCCATTTTTGAAGAATTTACTAACTCATCCAATGTAGNNTTTGCAGGAACAAACATCGGCACAACCATCCTGCTGTCTCGAGTAATCCAAGCTTGGCAGCAGATTCACATAAACAACGGAATCCCCATCACCGACCGCACGTTCTGGGCAACTGTATATGCTATGGCTCTCGGCGTCAACTATGGAGCCTTTAGTACGGCGTTCAGTGCATCGTTGGCCGGTCTGCTTTGGCGAGATATCCTTGAGCGCAAGCATATCCATGTCAGACGACTTGATTTTGCGCGCGAGAATATACCAATCATTGCAACGTCGATGGTGGTGGGCTGTGCGGTCTTGATTGGTGAGATTTACATCATCAGGGATAACTCGCCCTACAAGATGGGATAGAGATGTATGTACGAAATCTCAGCTGTGGAGCTCTCAAAGTGTACATAGAGCCGAAGTATTATGTTTATATTGTAAAGCAATGATGCAATAACGAGCTCGAAGTGTGGTGAACTCTCTGAGCACAACTTGCGATATCTGTGTTCTGCCTTGGAGGGTGAACAAGATGAAGATATCGCTGTCGAAGAGTCTGCTTTTTGATTGAGTCTGCGTCGCAATCGTGTTCGGTCCCAGCACTTTGTGTAATCTCAAAGAACGAGGACTTTCCTGTTCCTATCAGACTGATCTAGGACTAATCGTGGCTGCCTGGATTCATGAGCTGAAAAGCAAATGGGTTCTAAAATTCGATTGTGGTCAGCTCATTCATGAGTGACCAACTTGAGCAATTGCAGCCGGGCTGAGCTGATCCGGAGATTGCCCGTCGCTTGACCTTTCCACGTTCGTTCTTGCCCATTGCTTCCTCACTTCCACATCTTTCCTGAACAGCTTCGTCATGGACACGAAGACGTACGCTACACGTCTATGTTGACTAGCGATACTAGTAGAGCGTGTTCGATCTAGCTAAACTCGTGCCCGATAGAGCTTCACCGAGATTGATCGATCTTGTTACGGTGAACGAGCGGAAATGCCGCCTGCGAACCAACGTGACATGACTGGCCACACCAAGTGTTATAGGAGAATCAGAACGCGGAGACAACCCGCGCAATTCTTTTCGATATACATATCCATGGCTTTGGCGGCTATGCCCGAAGCTGAAGGTAAGACCAGAAGGCCCCACCGCTCCACTACTGTGTTGTGGCTTCTGGTTCAACTTGTCAAGCAAGTCTGAGCCCTCATCAGCTCAACCAGATGGTCTTCGAGGCAGCAACCGAGACAGATATACAAAACTGGTATGAAATCTCGTTCAAGACAACCAACACATTGTTTCGAAGTTGTCGTCCATCGTCACTATACCGCTTCAACAATTCGCTCTCACTTCGACATCTACTACGGCCTATATCACAAGATCCTACCGCATAACTGAGATGCGTCGATCTATCTCAGCGCTTGCAATCCTTACTACTTTGATCAAGGCACAATTAGCAGCTTCTGTCAATGTCCCAACCACCGCCGTTCCAGTTTCCTTGGAAGTTTTCGTCCTTCCGGTCGTGTATGTGACGTTGGAAAATGCTCCTGCTGCCACCGCCGTCATCCTCGCAGGAACTGCGACTGCATCTCCAGATCCCTTGGCAACACACATCTTCGGTTCAGCAGAGGCCCTGGCCATTGCACTTTCCTCCAAGACTACATTGGCTTCTTCCACAGCCGTAAAAGTAGCGGAACGCGCCGCCACGTGTGTACCACAGCCATCTGGTATCTCTCATACTTCTGTCCCAGACAATGCGGCTGGATTCGTCAGCGATACATATTACCACGATGAAGCCGTATCAGCAAACACTCCATCAGGCTGGATACGAGCATTTACCGGCCTCAATGCATCAAACTCTGCCGAGAGATGCCTGGGTTTCACCCTTCTACCATCCTACGATGTCCAAGCTTGTGCCAGCAAGTGCGCTACTCTTCCTTCTTGCGACTCAATCAACATGTATCTCGAACGAGACCCAAGCACTTCCATCGACAATTCGACATGCACGAATCCCCCCGGCGTTACCGACGTCAAATGCGTGTTTTGGAAAGGCGTGGTCGACACGTCAAATGCAAACAACTTTGGTCAACGGCGATCTGAGTTCCAAGTTGTCGTCGCTGGGAGCTCGGGATATATGAAGGAGGCGTTTGCCGCTGCTCTTCCTGTGGTAGAACCTTCGACATCTACTGTGACTGTGCTCCCGACTGCTACGCATGCTGTGGACGTACAAGACAGTGGACCTGTCTCGGCTTCGACGAAAAGCACAGGGTCCTTTACGGTGCTCTTGACATCGATCATCTCAGCTCTTCTGCTCCATGCTTAGTGTCAGAATACTCAGAGCATAGAATGGCACGATAACATACAAAAATAGATTTTCGTCCATCAAAGGCTTGGTCTCAGTGATACTATACTGCATAACGGCACTATTGTCAGCAAGAATGTTCTCTTTCCGTCTTACTGGAACTTGTATAGACAACAGTTTGCTCTTTCTCCATTGAGATCTCTATTGCGGGTCGCTCTTTCCCTTGTCATCTACACGTATCAGAGAGATGAGCAAAGCAACGTGAGGAAGGGACGATCTAATCGAGCTCCTAGAGGAAGGAGCGGTTCTATTACTGACACCACTTTATCTCAATCCGTATCGAAGCTCCATTCGTCACTTCCATACTGATCTCAACTCCACCATTCCTCTAATTTATGTTCATACAACATCGCCCCTTCCATCTCCGTCTCGCTTTATTCGCTTTTTCTTGGTATATTTTGCAGGCATCGCACCTTTCTAGTAAGTCTTGCGTGGGGCGCTCCTTCTTCTTTTGTAACAGCTGCTTCGTTCCTTCCATTTCTAATTCAACTTCATCGTTCTTTCCTCGAATGTCTTGCCCCAAGTCTTCACATCCGATTCCCCTTTGTCGAGTTTGGTATTTTTCCAGACGATGCGCGACCATTAGACAATCGACATGCTACAAGCAACTATGTCGACAAATATTTGAAGACTAAGCATGAGGCACAAGTAAGCAAAGATCGAGTCAAAGGAAACTGATGTAAAAACAAAACAATTTGATTTTGTTGCATATCCAGACATTAAAACTCATGTTCCATACCACATACCATCCTTGACAGAAATAAAAGAAACCCTCAGATGACAAAAGATTAACACATAAAGTGTTTGAAGAAGAGAAATAGAAGTGAGAAACCCCCACCAAGTAGAAGAAGAGAAGATCGTTCTTCGAGAGACATTAGGAGTTAAGATTATCAAGTTCAAATTTAGAACAAGAAGATGGAGAAGACGGCTGCGGCAATGGCAACGACACCGCCCTGGACGCTGACGATGGAACCAGCACCAGTGAATGCCAAAGGCTTGGAGACAGTGGCAGTGGCGTAGGCAGAGGTGGTCATGCCGGAGGAGGCAGGGGTCATGTTGGAAGGGCAGTTCACACCGTTGCACTGAGCAGGAGCGGACTGCTGAGGAATGACGGTGTTGATGGTGACCTTGTAAGTGGTGGTTGCGGCACCGTTGTTTCCGGCAGGGCAGTGGACGCCGTCACATCCCTGAGTGATGGTGGCGGTGGTCTGCTGGGGAGCGGGAGGAGCGGTGGAAACAACGACGTATTGTGTGTAGGTGGCAGTGGGGCCAGCGCTGACAACCTGCTGGACGTAGACAATGGACTTGCTGGCGTTGTCGCCGGTCATGGCAGGAGGAGCACCGCCAGAGCTCTGGGTGAGGTGAGTGGTGTAGTACTCGGTGATGGTTGTGGGCTGAGCAGGGACCATCTGGGTTCCGCTGACAGTAATCTGGAAAGATGGTCAGTAGGTTTCCGGATCAATGTTGTATGAAGGTAATCTTACAGTCTGGCCAGCAGGGCATGAGTAGACAGTGCTGGTAACAACATCCATCTCAGTGACAGCACCGTAGATGGCGGTAACGTAGTTGGCGTTGGTAGGGTAAGGGCACTGGTAGACAGTCTCGGAAACTGGGACAACAGTCGTGACAACGGCAGCGTTCTGGCCGGCTCTAAGAGGGCAGTCGGTCTGTGGAGAAGGGTCAGTAAGGAGGTTAGGGTAAGAACACGTCCAAGAGCTAAGACTTACGACAGTAGGTGCGCAGGAAGAGATGGTGACGACGGTAGTCTGGAAAACGGTAGCAGTGGAAAGAGCACCACCATTGGCGCCTGCGGGAACGCTGGTGACGGCGCAGGTAGGGCAGACGACAGCGGTGCGGGTGACAGTAGCAGTCTGAACGGTTGAACCGCCCTCAGTGAAGATGGTGCTAGTCTGGACAAGAGTCTCTGTGACGGTGGTAGTTCCAGAACCAGCACCGTTGTTCTCAAGACGAAGAGCAGCGTCCAGGCCCTGGGCAACGACGAGCTGGAAGGTGCTGTAGTAGGCGCAAGTGTTGGTGGTGTAGTCAAATGTGGTAGCAACGCAGGCAGTCTCGGTGGAGCAGATATCAACGCAGTTGCTGATGCTGGTGGGGAGGCCAGTGTCTTGACGCTTTCTGGGAGCCTCAATGGTCAAGGCATCACCAATGACACCGTGGTTACATTCGACAACAAAGTCAACATCGAGGGGAGTGTTGACGACCATTCCGTTGTACTTGGGGCAGATGAGTCCCTCAAGGCCAGTAGGAGTAGCAATTGCAGAAGAGCTGGTGCTGGAAGCGGTGGAGTTGGAGCTAGCAGAGCTGGAGCTGGTGCTGTTCTGGCCAGCGCGCGACTCGACAGTGGCAAAGGTGACTCCAGGATCATCGGCGCGGCTGCCGGCGTCAATGCTGCTGTAGTAGGTGCAAGTGTCATCGTTGGAGTCAAAGGCAGTGCCCTTGCAGGTGGTGTTCTTCGAGCAAGCCGAGAGACAGTCATCCAGGGTCATGCCTGCTCTCTTGGCGAAGTCAAGCTCAATATCGAAGGTGGCACCACTGTAGGTGATGTTGATCTCGATCTTGAACAACACGCCGTTGAAGGTGATGATCGAAGGGGTGGCGGTGTTGGTTGCGGAGGGGGCAGCCGAGCTTCCCGAACCAGATGCGCGAGTCGCTGAGCGAGAAGCAGATCCAGTAGCAGATCCAGTAGCAGATCCAGAGACCGAGACGCTGCGAGACTGAGACAGCGAGGCGGTAGCGCTCTGAGACGAGTTGCCGTACGGGAGAGTGCTCGAGAATCCGGCAGAGTGGCTCGATGCAGTTTGGCTCATTGAGACACTGGAGCTGGAGTTGTTACTACCGCCATTGCCTGAAGTATCGACGGGAACACCGCCGCGAGTGAGGACCTTTGCAAAGTCGGTACCGGGAGCATCCTGAGGCTGGTCGGAGATGCCAGAGAAGTATGAGCACTCGGAGCTGCTCTCGGTGTACGAGGTTCCAACACAGTCGGTGCTGGCAGCACAGTTGTTGATACACTCGTTCAAGTCAGAACCACGAGCTCTCTTGCCGAGTCCCCTCTTCTTGAGAGTGATTTGGCGACCAGAGTAGGTGACGTCGGTCTGGACGTCAAACTTGACTGGGCCAGTGGGACCTTGAGCAACAGGCTGGGCGCCGTCGGTGTCTAGGAAGGAGGTCAGTCGTCTATCATAGCAGCCAATGATGCCAAGTCTTACAAGTGGGAGCTGCCGAAGAGGAGGAGGTCTTGGTCACACCATCAGACGAGGTTACAGTGCCAGAGCCCTCAGCGCCGCTGGAGGTCACAGAGCCGGAGCCAGAGCCGGAGCCGGAGCCGGAGCCGGAGCCAGAGGCAGAGGCAGAGGCAGAAACAGAGCCAGAGGCAGAAGCAGAGGCAGAGCCCTCAGATCCAGTGACCACGGGAGTGGTAGAGAACATGGTGCTGGATGTTGTGAGGTCGACAGGACCGCTGCTCGAAGACATGGTGCTGTTTGCTGATATGCTCGACGAGTTCGAGTATGGTGCAGAGGAGGCAGCTGCAGCTGTGCCCATAAGGGCAGCGGCCATGGTAACGAATGTGTTTCTCATCGTGTTGATGGGTTAGTAGGATGTCTAAAAGAGTGACTGAGTTGGAGTGGATGATTTGGACAATGGGAGTTCGAGGACTGGATATTTATGTGAAAGTTCTTGCCATCTCGATCTTTTCGTTGTCTGGACCGGAAGTATATTGAGAGCTGAGAGTTGCAGTGGCGCGGATTTCTGACGCGGAGCAGACGATGAGTATACCGTTCTCATTTCCCACCACGGGGTCGAAAGAAGCTGAAGGTCTGGGGGCGGATTAAGCTACGCAAACGCTGGACCTGGCGAGCGCCATGAAGGCACCTGCCCGTTATTTTCTTACTTGTATTCGCGCAGAGATGGTCATCGCATTTTCTTTGCCTGTTGAGTCTATCGCTGTTTCCCAATATGTAGTATTTTTCGTGCTCTTGACCCTCCCACTTTTCTGCATCTCTGGCATCAAGGACCTACACTCGACCCTCATTCAGCCAATTTAATGCATCGTGGCGGTTTTTTGTATCTCTAAACCCCTCACAAGAGAGTTCACGGACCCGTTTTGATCTGTTGTTGTTATTGTTTCCATGAACCTGTGAACCCAAACGTTGCGGTTGCTATATCAGGGACCAGCTGTTTTGCTTGACGGCTGTGCGTCGCGGAGAGGTTGACGTTGGGGGTCATGGTATGGGGGAAATTAGAAATGGGCGTCTTAGGATGGAGGCACACCGTTGACACCTTGATAAAGGAGTCGAGGAGAGGAGGGCCACAGAGCGGTGATTGCTTTGTAACGGTAGACGGACAAGACCGTGATGTCATCTAGCCCTCGTATGGAACGACAAGGTCGTGCGAAGAGGCAATATTGAAGGGCTTCGTGGGCATGTGTGTACCTGTATAGTACCTTGACAATTGTCGCCAGCAGGACTCCCAACAAGCGGCATTGTCCTGCGTGTGCAGAGGGAAGGAAGTGCTGTCATTGAGGAGGGCCACCGGGCGTTGGCAAGGAGTTCGGAGTGCGGCCCGTTGCGCCGTTTCGCCGATCCTTCTTTTGGACCTTTCTCCTGCCTTGTGCATCACCAACAATCTCGGGAGGGAGAGGCCATTGACGGCAGATCAGACTCCGAGCCTGTAGACCATACTAGATCACACACATGTGTCTCCTCAACGCAGTGTTGTGTGGGAGTTCGGCACGCATCGCGACTACAAGCCAAGTGTCATCTTGGCACGCATGGACAAACACCTTGCTACATCCAACGGCAAGCTGAGGATCGATAATTAGAACAATATTGAAGTAGGAGGATATAGTGCGTGAAAGGACGAGAAGAACCCGAAAACACTCGCATGTACATCCAAATTGTTCAATTCTCCAACGCTTCGTTATGATACTTACGCATTCTCAGCTCCCTTCTCAGCTTTCGTCTTCTTCCAAATCTCCACCTCACCGCCGCCATGAACAACTCCAACTCGCATAGTGGATAACAGGTTGTGTGCGGCATTCGAGTGTTGGTAAACACCACCATTGAAGACCGCAGTAGCATCCTTGCCGACAGCCGACAGAATCAGTGCTTTGCCGCCAGGATGCTCCNNCCTAATGAACGGAGCGACATCGTGTATCACGCCTCCGATAGCCACGAGAGCCTGCCCGTTGCTTCTTGCCTGGGCGACGAATTCTTCCCAGCTGAAAACAGGAAGCTGTGAGATGGGAATGCCCCAATCCAATTTCGTCCGCTTCTGATCCACCTTCTTCTGGAGCTGTTGAAGACGACCCTTTTCGATCTCGTTCTGTCGGAATTGCTTGAGATCGTAAGCCAATCCGAGTCTTTTCCATGTCCAGATCATCCATTTCGTAGGGTCATACTGCCACCATTCGATAGCGTTGCGATAGTCTGACGGAAATTCGTGGTGGAAGTTGTGGTAGCCCTCGCCGAGAGTGACAAGAGCAGTGATTACGTGGTCGCGAGGTGAGTTCCGATCGTCAAATGGCTGTTCGCCCAGCCAGTGAGCTAGCGAATTCACACAGAAAGTTGCCTGTTGGATAAATCCTGTGCGTAGGATGCCAGCATACACAAATCCACCGAACCAATCACCCCATCCCAGGCCGCAAACAAGCGTCGGGACAATAAGGGCCATGGTCAGAACCGACTTGATATAGTGTTTGTGCTGCCACACAACAACCGGGTCTTCGTTCAGATCACTGATATCCGATCGACCAATTCTCTTTGGATTCTGTTTGATGACCATCCAACCCATGTGACTGTACCAGAATCCCTTCTCCACAGAGTAGGGGTCTTTCGATGTGTCGGTATAGCGATGATGGGCTCGATGACCTCGCGACCACCATCTGATACTCCCCTGAGCAGCACCGGCTCCAGCGGCGGCCAGATATATTTTGAGCGGAAGGGTTGCCTTGTAGCATGAATGCGCCCAAAGACGGTGATATCCNTTTTTGATCGTCAGTACACGGTGGGGGCTACAACATCTTAAGACACTTGACATACCGGCTGTGATGCCCGAGCCACACATGACATAGTAAACAACAGCAAAAATTCCTGTGGAGAGGCGCAACGGAGTTTGAGTGGCTGCCACGAGGCCTGTGATAGGTACTATGATGATGAAGTAGATGCTCAGCCAATCCAGATGCTGGTACCAGTTACTCCACGTTATCGGCAGCTCAGTGATATGAGGCTTCTTCATGTCGTGAGCTCTGGATCTTAGTGGTTGGTAGTCCGTAGTGCCGTCAGAGGGAGTAGTAGCCCTCTGTTGGGGGTCCCATGTCTCAGACGCCATGGTGTGTAGATGGGGGCGTGGAATGGATTCGAACCAAGTTTGGCTAGAAAACAAGAGAATTAGATCTCTTGAAGAGAGGAGGGCATCTTTATAACCACTCCGCTTGACGCACAAGAGTCTACTCGTATGTTGACGCCCAGAAGCAAGAATGACAACTAGGGGTCCATGCAGGCCGGGTGTGGAGATACATCTGGTGATTGATCACCAATTTGACGAGGCATTGCGACCTCGTTGAGAAGCGCGTTGACTCCAGAGATTCGGTGAGTCCAGGCAGACAAGTTCTCATCCCATTTATTGGAGTAGCGCCATCTGTGCATATCGATGGCACGGGTCAAGTCGAGGTGCAGAGTGTAGTTTAGGAAGAGCTTGCGAAGGACAAGCTGCCGTGAAGAGGGGATTTCTTGGCATGGGATGAGACATCTTGACTTGCTTGCAGGTCGCAAGAATTACCACTTACGGTGAATGTATGGACAAGCCTCGAGATAGAAGGCATTCAACTGATCGTGTCTCTTGATGAGCAAATGTCAACGTGATCAGTCTTGTGGTTCAAGGGCTCTAGTCAATCGGATGCTGGGTGCCCGTCTTCCAGAGCTGTAGACGATTTAGCCGATGTTTAGCCACCAATGTTGACAAGCATACCCTGTCTGGATAACAATCTTTTTGAAACTTCCTTGCGTTCTCAAGAACTTGCTTAAGTCCTAGTTCTAGCTGTTCATAAGCCAATAGTTAATACGCTCTATCGATAATACAACTCATATAGGAAGAACTACGTGCTGCCGACTCTCCTGTACGAGGACATGCTTTGGTCTTCACGTCGAGTGATAAACTGTGTTGAGCGTTGTGTTCGTTGGCCAACTGTGCCACATATACCTCTCGGTCGAGCTCTGTATATTAACAGATATGGTCAAAGTCTAACGTGTCTTGACAGATATCGAGAACTCGCAACATCAGGAATCAGGACCTCTGGTGGTCAGCACATGTTGTTTCGGCGGGCGGCTTTTGAAAGACCGAGGACGGGGTCCGAGCAGTCGGGCGGGGTTTTGGACAAACAACCAACCTTCGTCGGTCTCACTTGACAATTGGACAATGTTGCACGCAATGTCGGCGTCGCAGGATCCGTGGCGTAAGAAGGAACAGCACAGTGGACGGGACCATGTGAGATGTGCGTCCGACTCGCGTGCTATATCTGTAGGTCCTACCCGCCAGGAAGTCGCTCTTGTTCAACATCAGCTGCGACTTCCTTAATACAGAGACACCTGCCTTCCTGCCTTGTCTTCAACTCCTGACCAATTCATCGATATACTCTTCGGTCAACCCATCAGCTTTCCCATCCGCGTCACAATGGCAGCCCCTCGAAGACTACTCGCTTCGATCTCTCCTGCAACTCTCGGATTTGCAGCAGCTGCGGGAGCTAGTGTGGTTGCTTTCAACATGTCCAAGCCTTCTACAAGCCCAGCAGAACCACAAAAGAGTCTCGGACAGAAGCCTGTCTTTCCGGCCATGGGCTTTGTGAGTTTGACACTCGAAGAAGCTCGCATGGTAAACCACGACACCAGAGAACTGAAGTTCAAGCTGTCTGGGGACGGAGCTACCAGTGGATTGAGCCCCGTCTGTGAGTAACTCCCCTGGCGGAGAGTGGATGTGTATGAATTGACATGATGCAGCANNTCGCTTCTCAGGCGTCACACGGCTGACGGCGCTTGGTTGCCGACTCTGCGGCCCTACACACCCATAAGCACTCCAGATAGCCCTCACATCACCCTCCTCGTAAAGCAGTATCCAAACGGTCGTGCCTCGACACATCTTCACAATTTGGTTCCCGGCCAGACGCTCAACGTCAAGTCCATTCCAGAGTTCCCCTACAAACCCAACCAGCACAAGCATCTCGTCCTTGTCGCCGGCGGCGCAGGCATCACACCCATGTTCCAAGCTCTGCGCAGCGTCCTGGACAACCCTGAGGACCAGACCCGTGTGAGCTTGGTATACGCCAACAAGACCGAAGCAGACATCCTGGTGAAGAAAGAGCTGGATGCCTTGGCTAGTCAACACCCTCAGCGATTCACAACAACCTATGTGGTCAACGACACTAGAACAACAGACAAAACCTTGGAGAGGGGCTATGTAACAAAGGACATCTTGAGCAAGGCGCTCCCTGCACAGCTTGAGGGTAATGATGTCAAAGTCTTGGTTTGTGGTCCTCCAGCTATGTTGGATGCCATCGCCGGCCCCAAAGGCGCAAGGGGCTGGACTCAGGGAAAGCTAGGAGGTATGCTCAAAGATTTGGGCTTGACCGAGAAGCAAGTGCACAAATTCTGAAATCGAATATCGTATACTGAGCGCACCATGAATCGATGAACGGCACGTGAACTCCTCGACCGCAACCAAAAGATGATGCTTGCTTGTAGAAGAGCCTCAAACACCATGAGTGCTAAGTGCATGTAAATCGCGCTCCTGGAACGACTACATCCGACACCGTTGTGGAGATACGTCCGTATAAGCAGGAAGCAGATAGATCTGCGTGGAAGAGCCGAAGACGTTCAGGTATTATTTGACATGCAAGCAGGCTTGCAGCAGCAGAACTTTCGAATTGGCAGTCAAAGCGCGACTTTTGACATGGCGGGCCAAACAATATGGCCTCTTGGCCCAGAAACGCTCAGGAACGCTCCTCGGCTCTTGTGTCTAGAGTGGGCAACCGCCCTTTGGCACCTGAACGGATTACCAAGTTCGGAGCTCATCTCTTGTTCGTACGAGATCGGACCGGATTTATGGGTTCCTTCCCCGTGTTTGATCTGCCTACTACCAACTGTTTGGTTTTTGGACGGTCAGAGCGTCTGTTCGAGATCGCCGTTACAACTCTAAACAGACTCATCTTGACAGTGGTGGAAACCTTTGCAAGCCCACATATGACATGTTCTCGAGACTGTTCTATATGCAATGGCGATTTACGGACCACAAAAGCCCGATTTGTTGATGAGCCGTGCGAGTTGCTGCCATCACCATTGATAGAACAATCTCTTGCTCTCAATCAGAATTAGAGTTGACTGCCGTGCCTGGCTGTTGAACTTATCGCACGTTTTACCAGATTCGCTTCCGAACCTCAAGGGCTGATAAAGCATCATGCTAAGGCCGGTAGTTTCGTAATGGAGGAAAACACAAAGAACATGGATACAAGAGCCATGCGAGTGCCTCACTCGACCTTTGTGGCTAGACAGCATTCAACACAATGCTTACCCACTTTTTCCGCCTGGTGACCCAGATCAACAATGCTGAAACCACTCTCGAGGACGCAGCGGCCTTGCTCTCAAGCCTCATGACTGACGATGAGCACCTTGCTCTCCTCCAAGGCAACAAGTCTCTTACACAATACCTTTCGGACAACAAAGCTTCACCGTATCCAGCTTCGGTGATATCAAGGGTTGGTATCCCTGGGTTTCATATCGTGGACGGCGCGAAACAATCTTTCTTTACCGAGTTCCCCAGTCCGCTGGGTCGAGCGGCATCCTTCAACTGTCAGCTCGAAGAGCTCATTGTAAGTGTATTACTTATAGTCCAATACTTTCTGGATTGACACACCTCATAGGGAGAAGCGATCGGCACAGAAGTGCGAGCTCATGGCGGAAACGTCTACAGCGGTATATGCCTCAATGTCACACGCCGATCAGATTGGGGACGAGCACACGAATCGTACGGAGAAGATCCCTTCGTCATCAGCCGCATGGGCAGTGCAGCAGCAAAGGGCGTACGAAAACACGCCATGGTAGCCATCCGCCATTTCGCAATGAACTCAATGGAGATACTACGAGAAGACGGCAGAATAACATGCGACGAAAAGACCATGAACGAACTTTTCTTGCAGCATTTCAAGGATGTGCTCTATGAAAGTCGAGCGGAACTTGTTGTGTCTGCAGGAAATCGCGTCAATGGTGTGGCGTGTACTGAAAACCCATCCTTGTTGAATGGCATTCTGAGACACCGCTGGCATCTGAACGACCTGATCGTGGCTAGCGATTGCACATGGCCAGTAAAAAATGGACCGGCGTCGATCAAAGCAGGACTGGATATCGAAATGCCGTTCAAAACAGATGGACGAACTGCAGCAATCGAGTCTGCTCTCGAGCACAACACATTGGACTGGTCGAACATAGAAGTTATGATTGATCGGATATTGAAAGCTCAATTACGCTATCATTGCCACACAATCCAGATGCCGACGCCGGACCCAGAGAAGATAAGATGCCAGCGTCACATTGGCTTGGCTAGACGATCTGTTGCCGAGTCCATGGTGCTTCTCAAGAACGACAACGACTTCCTGCCATTCGGAAAAACTTCACAGATCAGATTAACTGTCTTGGGCCAGCTGGCGGATAGAGTCAGCTCTGCATATCAGTTTGACGCAACATCTCATGCTGCAGGTCCTCCGGGAACCAGTCCGTTGGAAGAACTTCGGAAGCGACATAATGTTGTTGTCGATTACATGGACGGGAACGAGACCGGTCCAGCGACAAAGTCTGCCATGACTTCTGACGCCGTCCTGATTTTCATACGACCTTCCAGCAAATCTGACTGTGAACATAAGCGAATTCGCTTCCTTGACCGCTTCAGGTCTGGCAAGCAAAATTGCAATAGTCCGATAACACGTTTCCGAGACCGCAGCCATCTCACTCTTCATGCTCCAGATCTCGAATTAGCCAAAGCAGTCTTGTCAGTCGCCTCCAACAAAACGGTGGTGGTGATTGAGGCAGGCACCAGTGTCACAATACCCACTTTCATTCGGCAGAAAGCGACCGCCATCCTCTTCTCCAGTTATGGATGTCGACAATATGGCAAGGGCTTACGAGACGTTCTGTTTGGCGAGCAAGAGCCTTCCGGCAGATTACCATTCGTTCTGCCCGACACTGAGAACCAACTATTGGAGAAGGAAAGAAACGCATCATCACACGAGATCAGATATGACGATAAATGGGGCTATAGGAAACTACGACATGAACAGCAGAAACCTGCCTATCCATTTGGATTTGGGCTCGGCTATTCCACTTTTACGCTCAACTCACTCTGGTGCTCACATCCAATTGTCAAGTCTACTTTTGACATGACAGTCAATACAACGAATACTGGCAGCCGTGCTTCGGCGGTCGTAATCCAAATCTATGCTTCGAAACGAGCACGAAGGGATAGCGCCACACCGACTGTCGTTCCCAGAAGCCTTATTGGATTCGTAAAAGAAGTCGTTCATCCTGGAGAAAGCAGCGAGATTGGCATCACTTGTCGATTGAGTCCTTTGGCCGAGTTCAATTCGAGTACCAGTAAGATGGTTGTTGCCGAGGGTGGGTATGATCTTTTGGTGTGTCAGTATGAAGGCGATTCAAAGGCGTTGTCGTCTTCGTTTCAAATCTTGAATGAAGTATATTGTTGAGGTATGCTAGCAGTAGTCTAGCGTTTTGGTCTTTTGCAGATAGATACCCATATATTGTTATTGAACTAGAGTCTCCGACAATTTGCACGTACATTCGAGTCGCTTGTTCTCAGAAACCTTGAACGTGATACCGAGACTCTGATGGATGACCGACTGACGGACTGCCTTCTAGTCACTGATCTACCAAGTATATTATAGAACGAAATTAGTCTTGAAACACGTACGGCCACAGTCAGCTGAAAACTGGGCATCCCGTCCGCTCTGCCATACATAAGCAGTTGAACGGCAGATTAGTACTACGGTGGGTGACCACGTGGGAATCCCTGCTGCTGTACGTTTTGCAACCATTTTGCGTCCTCTCCTACCATCCTTTTTCTTCCGTCCTCACACTCCTCTCATCTTTTCTCCATCTCTATAGCATTCGGTCTCTTATGATATTCGGTCAAGCGGCGTGCTTGCAGGAGGACGAGTCGAGATCAAGCCTCGAAAGCGGGGATCCAGAACTCTGTTTTGCGCTCCAGCCTCGTCCCTGCACCTTGATGTCTAGAGTAGCCGCAACTCACATGCGGGGTATGCGTACAGTAAAGCTGAGCTCCAGCATCAAAGACATATAAAAGGTTTCCCCTTGGGCTGGATGAGTCTAAGTTCGCAACTGTTGGATCCTATACGAAACGATTGTTCTATAACGGTCGAAGCTCTGCTGTTGTTTTTAAAGAATGCTTCCCTCACTCTCGGCCATTGCACTTTCTTTGCTTTCTCTGTCTTCGTATAGTTACGCGACTTCTACTTGCAATATGTCTGGCAACTTGACGAGTACCAATGGCATAGGCAGTACACCTGTACAAGTGAGTTGCTTGTTCAACTTTCATCAATTGTAGTCATTAACACGCATGANNCAGCGCCATTACATCTCCTCCGACCAAGCCTCCGCCATCGTAGCCGCAGCAGCAAAGTCCGCAGCCACAATCGTACCCCAAAACATTGCCGTCGTAGATCCTTCTGGCTTACTAGTCGCTTTCCTGCGCATGGACAATGCATACCCCGGCAGCATCGACATCAGCATCAAGAAAGCGCGCACTTCAGTGCTGTTCAACGGCATCCCTTCTGCTGCCCTCTACAATCAAAGTCAGCCCGGTGCTGCCTTGTATGGCATTGAAGAGACCAATGGAGGACTGGTGATTTTCGGGGGTGGGTTGCCGTTGGTCAAGGATAATTATCTGATTGGAGCTATCGGAGTGAGTGGAGGCACTGTTGCGCAGGATGAAGAGGTTGCACAGGCTGGTGTGAGTTGGTTGATGAACTCGTGAGTATACGTATTCATTTGTTCTTTTTCTCTGTACTCAGGATAGGTTTCTGTAGCGTGACCAGATCCAAGAGCTGCAGTAGGCCGCTTGCGATAGCTAGTATGACAACAACAAGATCAACAATATGTATTGCCCACCAAATGTGCTGTTTACCAAGTGCACAAGTGGCATACTCGAACTTCCATTTGCTTTCAACAATGTCGAACCATGCAGAGAGAAGACCGGCGTTTCCACCATAGTCACCCATCATGCTTCGAACGGTGACCTCCCGGATGCCGTTCGCGGTCGTGTTGAGCATAGAGAATCTGGTCGAGTTCCACTGGCCCTCATCGGCCTCGACCCGATCATGCCATGTATCACAACCCTCGTGGTCATGACCGTTGAGCACAATGCCTGCACGCTTGGTTCCGAATAGACCATCCAATATCTTATCACTTGACTGCTGTGTGAGATGGTTCTGTTCGCGAATGCCACCACCATGATGGGGTGCAAAGTAGCTGAAGAATGGAGGATCAACACAGACACCGGCTGGCTTGTACATAGGTACATGTGTGAGCAGGATGACAGCATCCTGAGAGCTTCGCGTCTTTGTGTCGTCAATGACACTGTCCAGATAATCATGTGTTGCGCGATGGAGGTCTTGGTTCCAAGCAGGGTTGTCCAGGTTCATTGAATTGAGATTTACAAGGTGCAGTTCCGTAGTCAGGTTCGGCGTAAGGTCTGAGAAGGGGATCCTGACGCGCCAGTTGACTTGACCAAAGGCACGTTCGAAGCGAGTGATGCGGTGGTGGTCAATATCACCGGCATATCCAATGTCATGGTTGCCAGCCACGTTGAGCAGTGCAGGAGCCTTGCTGGCGTTCATGTTGTCCACAAAATCCCACTCGGGACCATCTCCAAGCTCTTCTCCGTGGGTATCGTGTCTCCATGCATGGGCACCAACAAAGACTCTATTCCAGAATCTGTCGGCTCGTCGATCGAACTCGTCGTTGGTGATCCATTGGCTGCCGAGTAAATCACCCAGTACAGAGACGTGGGTCGGCTGGGTCCACCATCTGGTCGTGCGATAGATATGTGCGAGGTAGTAGTCGTTACCCAGGAGATCCAGCCTCTTTCGTTGCGTCTGTATCAGGCGTGGGATGTCTCTTGTGACAATGTCCTTGACTGTGCGTTTCAAAGTGCGTGCTGCGGCATCGAGTGGCTCAATCCACAAACGGTGACGCAGGCCTATGAGCCCAGGGAAGAGTGGCGCATTAGGGTCGGGTAGAGAGGTATCTCCTTCCAGTTGAGGGTCGCCCAGAGCGAGGAGTCGGAAGGGTGCTACGCCATTGTGTTTGGGACATGGGAAGCGACAGTCTTGAGCGACGGGGTAGAGATAGAGCCAGAGTGTCGACAGGACGGCAGGGACGATCAAGGCGAGGAAGGCGCTACGCACCACGCCCGAGAGCCGCATTGAGACTGCATTGTTGATGTTGATGGACGTGAAACGAGTCGTGCCTTCCCAAGAAATTGCTCGGACTTTGCGCTTGCCAATTTCCGTCAGTCGGCTTCGTCCACATCTCAACTCTCGACCACTCTTTCCTCAAGACCACATCAAACATTGTTGTGCGACTTGGAACAATGGACGGATGAATCTTCTCACGACGCTTCCAGGCAAATACATGAGCCTATGGTAGAGCACCCGTTGAACATGCCCTTGTGAGAAGCTCATGCAGCCGCTGCTTCACCCACGTGCATGCCGCGAGTGGCTCTCGTTCAGAAACTCTCCATTGACCGTCGATCTTCACTCCCCTCAACCACAAGATACATAAACACCCACCTAACTAACGTGAAATGTTTCCAACATTCCACCATGTCTGCCACTACTCTAGTCACTTCAGCATGCCTCTTGTACACTCTGTCCTCTTTGCCCTTGCTGCTTCTACCGTATCTACTCGTGCGATCCCCATCCTGCAACCCACAGACGCCCTCCGATTAGACCATGAAGGCTCCTTCCAGCTCAGCATCTTTAGCGACCTGCACTTTGGAGAAGCAGAAGACACGCTATGGGGTCCTGAACAAGATGTCAAGAGTGTCAAAGTCATGGACTCTGTGCTCGACAGTGAGAAAACCACTGGCTTAGTCGTCTTGAACGGCGATCTCATTACCGGCGAGAACACTTTCCTCCAAAACTCCACAAAATACTTGGATCCGATCGTAGCTCCGCTGGTCAAGCGCGGGATTAGCTGGGCTAGCACTTACGGCAACCACGATAGCGACTTTAACCTTTCACGCGAAGGCATTCTTGAAGAGGAATCAAAATACCCGCTTAGTCGCACAAAGAAGATGGTCGCTGCATCTGACGCCGGTGTATCAAACTACTACTTGCCCGTCTACGGCAACGACTCTGCTGTGCCAGAGTTCTTACTCTGGTTCTTCGACTCCCGCGGGGGCAACTACTTCCAGCAGGAATCAGCAGCCGGAAAACCAGTACCTCAGCCCAACTGGGTCTCTCAAAGCGTTGTTGACTGGTTTACTGAAACTCGATCCGGCCTCGAGAAGAAGTATGGACGTATTGTTCCCAGTGTAGCATTCGTCCACATCCCCGTCAATGCCATGGCGGCTTTCCAAGCTTCAGGTGTGAATGCAAATCACGAACCTGGCATCAACGACGACAACCCATTGGCTCAACAAGGCTCAGCTTCAGGTCAAGGCGAAGTCAGCGGCACAGTGTTCAGCTATAACGGCCAAGACATACCTTTCATGCAAGCTCTTCTCGATACCAAGGGGCTCAAAGCAGTCTTCTCAGGTCACGACCATGGCGATGACTGGTGCTTCCGATGGGACTCGAAGCTAAAGGGTATGAATCTGACTGGCAACGGTTTGAATCTCTGCTTCGGCAGGCATAGCGGATATGGAGGTTATGGATCATGGACAAGAGGAAGCCGTCAAGTTGTACTCAAGAAGGGCCAAGAGGATGTTGAGACGTGGGTGAGGTTGGAAGATGGAAGCGTCAGTGGCAGAGTCACTCTCAACGGAACATATGGGCAAGACTCATATCCTGCTGTGCGGTCATAGGTCATGGAGACAATGATGCTTCTTTCTTCTCGAACACGATTCGCTTCACACAAAAATGTACAGTTGTAAGGGGCTTGTATGTATCGGAGTCCCTGGCAACATGGTCAACAAACATTAAAGCAGCCATAGCTCACTGGTCCTCGTTCCGTTAGTCGTTAGAGTAATGTTACTTCTAACGTATAGTGGCGCCTTCACGGTGTCACGTTGAACTTTGAAAGAGATGGCTAGTAAAATAGATAGTAGACAGTGAAATAATTGAGAACTGTTACAAAATTTGCCAACCTTTCCTACTTTGCAGGAACAGGGAAAGCCTCTACACTACTGAGCGTAGGCACAACAGTATGCATCAGCCCTGTCTTAGCATCAAAGGTAACCTTATCAATCGTCACTTCTCTGTGCGTGCCATCACCGCCCGGGATAGCGAAACGGTGGTAAGCCATGTACCACTTGTCTGTCCCAGGCACATTGATGATCGAATCATGTCCAGTAGCCAAGATTCCTTGACTGACATCTTTCTGCAACACGATACCATGATAAGTATACTTTCCAGTAAGGGAAGTAGAAGTTGCATAGCCGACACGATAATTCTCAGAGCCTGTGTCGTCGAGGGAGTAGGTGATGTGATAGAGACCCTTGCGGTAGTTGATGAAGAGACCTTCGCGGAAGTCCACCAGACCGGTGATGTTTTGTGCTGTGGACCAGTTTATCGAAGTCATGTTGTCATTCAACTCAGCAAGGAGTGGGCTACCGTTGCCCCACAGTAGGTAGTATTTGCCGCTCACAGGATCTAAGAAGGCATCAGAGTCAATAGCTTGACCTGTGGTGAGACGCTCGTTGTTGAGTATCATGGCAGTGGGTTGTGCGGTGAAGGGGCCAGTAGGCGAGTCTGCGATAGCGACGCCAATGGTCTTTCTGTCGTAGGTGGGATTCTGACCGCTAAAGTAGAAGTAGTATTTGCCATGTCTTTCAATGATGGTCGGAGCCCAAGCGTTGCCAGTTGCCCATGGAACATTGCCGTGGGTGCCGTTGAGGGTGAGGAATGGCTTCTCGCTGCGAGTCCAGTTTACTAGGTTTGGTGAGCTCCACGCATAGAATGCCTGGCCACCCCAACCAGGGAAACCATCAGTGGTCGCGTAGATGTAGTAAGTCTTGTTGAACACAGCAATGTTGGGATCAGCAAAGTAGCCCTTGAGTACTGGTGAGCCTCCAGATGCACGACTAGCGATCGATGAAGTTTTGGCAGTGTCTGCTGCCGTTAGGCTGGCAAGCTCAGCGGCAGTGATGGGAAGGACAGTTCCATGTCTGGGGCTTGGGGGAAGCTTGTATGATGCTGGGACCGTCCAGTTGGGGCTTGCGATATTCTTGGTTTGAAGTGGAATGTAACCACGACCACCATATTCGTCGACAAACAAGTAGAAGTTATCTCCATTAACATCGCCAGGGTTCGACTTGAACGCGGTTGGGCCTTCAACGCCCTGAGTGCCGGCCTTNTTACCAATGCAACTATCGACCAGAGACCAAGAGTCTGCAGTTGCTCTGAGTGAAGTCGACTTCTCTTCGATGATGTCGGTGCAGCCAGTCTCACCAGCGCCTTCGTCCTTTGTAAAACGATAATAGGTGTCACCCTCCTTTATGACAGTGGAGTCGATGCGTGACATACCAACGTCTTGCCAAATCTGCGGCTCGCTGAATGTAACAAAGTCTCGTGTGGTAGCATACNNCTGAAGGTAAAGTTAGCAGAGTTCGGTGGATAAAACGCGCTTCGGTACTAAATTGACAAGCCAGCATGCACAGTCGAGTTCCACGTCGATGGAACAGCGTCTAGGACATTCTTCCATTGATGCGGCTTCGATATACATTCGGTACTTGTATTTGTACCTACACCTTACTTACATCATGCGGTGGTAAGTTGCTCCGACACGATCAACGTCCGTCGAGTTGTAGAGAGAAGATGCCCAAAAGACGACATAAGCACCAATGTCTTGATCGTAGTAAGCCTCAGGAGCCCAAGTATTTCCAGCTTCAGCAGGTGAGACCAAGACGTGGCGCTGTTCAGACCATGTCTTGAGGTCGTGAGACTCCCATACCTCGAGGTAACGGCTTCCAAACTTGACGGAGTCGCCCCAAGAAGTTCCGGACCCGATCGAAAGATCAGTCGCGATGAGGTAGAAGGTGTCGCCCTCGCGAGAGCGAATGATGAATGGATCGCGAAGTCCTTTCGTGCCGAAGGTCGACTTGAGAATCGGCTGTGCACCATTGAGCTCTGTCCACGACAGAGCGTCGTTGCCGTTACTGGCCGCGAAGTAGATGTTTTCGCCGGACAAAGAGTTGTTGGTGAAGTATGCAAATGCATAGCCCTCGAAAGCACCAATATTAGCTGCCTGGCGAACCGAAGCAGAGAACTGTCGGCTGGCTGGTGTTCCGTTGCAATCGATGGTGGCAGTCAACTGAACTTGTGTCGTGGTATTTTGTCTTTGGACGACGCCGCTGTTCGAGATGATAGACTCGTCGCTACTGTTCCATGTGACATCCGTGCCACTTGCGGTAGTAGCAACCAGGTTCAAATTGCCGCGAACATCGTCGACGTTCGTGACAGTCAAGGAATCGAGGTCTGTCGAACATGTATTGTCTTGAGCACTGGCTACGAAAGCCAACGCCGAGGTTGCTAAAAGATGTAGAGAACGCATGGTGCAGAGGATGAGGGGTAGCCGTGGAAGCATGGGGGGCAATGTATGGGCACTTTATAGTACAATCACTTACTTTAGATGAACACGAGCATTGCCATATCATCATGCATGGTTGCTGATCACCTGGAGAATTACGGTAGAAAGCACACCGAAGAGTTGACGCCAAGTCGAGTATCGTGGAGTGTTACATGGAGAAGTTGCGGAGGGGATGCTTGGCTTCGGGAGGCAGGTTAAATTGTCTGACCTGCGTCACTGTCGAGCAGGACTCTTCAGCCGGGCGCGTCCAAAACTTGTTCATCGCATGAAGATCTCTGCTGCACAGTCCTTGGCATGGCCGGCGGGCTCCTGAAGCATCAACGACAACGGGAGGAAGTCTCGAAGTGAAAAGGATAGGAGAGCCTACACACGGGGAAACCTCGGTAAATTGCGCGCGGACAGTTCTCCTTCGAGCCTTTCTGTTCGAATCTCCCAATATCAACTCAAACGTAAAGCAAAATTCTCACCCTGGAGCTCTGATGCAGCTGACCTGTTTTCAGTCGGACTCCAGTGCATCCGGAACAATGTCTGTCCCGAGACCTCTGACAACATCAATATGGCTCAACAGAGAGTGAAAGTATGATCGATCGAATTTGTGTTTGCCTATCTACGGATATACTCTCCAAAGGCCGTGAACATTCTTTGGATCTTTCTCGACCAGCGACCAAAGATCAGGTAAGCTTGCTGTTGACGAACTTGAGAGCGGCCTGGCCGTACTCTTGGCCGTAACCCTGGTGAACATTGGCATTGTTTCCGTTCGAGCAGTACGGGTCCGCAGAGTCACAGTAAGACTGGATTCTGCTTGCGTATGCAGAACAAGTGAAGCCTGAGGGTCTTGGATCGAANCTGGTACGGTCGTCATCAGTAAAAGAAATGGGCATCAATGACGATAAACTTACACCAGGGTTCTTTGCAGTACCGACAGAGTAGGGACCACCAGGAATGTTTCTTGGATCACCCATGAAGATGACCGCCTTGACTTTGTTTCCGACTGCGGACGAGATGGGAGCAGCAGTGTTGCTGATACCCTGGTTGGGATCACCACCTCCACAAAGCGCATCGTCACCAATCTGAGCACCCTGAGAGTATCCAACGTAAACAAGCTGGGTATTGGGGCACGAAGCAGCGAAAGAGTTGATCTGGTTGGTGACAGCCTGCACGCCAGCCTGTACGGAAGAGGCATAGCTGTTACCTCCAGCAGCTGGGTAGTTGATGACTTCGGCAGTGGAGCCGGGGTGTGCGTTGAGGATGAGGTTGACGACTGTGCCGGCTGAGCCATAGCCAGCAGGTGCGGTGGTCTCGCGAGCGCCGAAGATGTGAATGTTGGGACAGGCGCGCTTCTCAAGAGGAGCAGCCATGGAGGTCCCCATGAGGAGGAAGGGGATAGCAGCAATGGTGGACTTCATGTTGATGTTTTGGTAGGTTGAAGACGATATGAATCTGAGATGAATGAGAGCTCGGATGGATTGCGAATGCCATCGGCCTACTTATACCATGTTCACACCACAGCAGTACCCACATAGCCTGCTCGGTCAGGTGGATCTCTCGGACGTTGCGCTATGCTGACAAGCCCTAGATGTCACAGCTTTAGGCAAAATCAATCAAGTCCAGGCAGAACACACATGATCGACGTGGAGCCTACGCTTGACGAACTATGCTTATAGGTCGACAATGCTTAGCGAAGTTTCAGGTTCGTTTCACGCAGCGGCATCCTCCCGTCCGAAGCTTGTTCCATCACCCTATTACGACTGCACGCAACATTTCTCGTGTTTTCGCTTTGTCTGGGCTTAAATAGTGGCTCAAACGAATGCTTATGGCTGGTTGCGATAGATTAACTCATAAAGACCAAGTACAATGTATCTGCACGTAGACTCTACAGGCAGCAGGAGCTGTCTTATGGCTATCTTGTTCGAACCCGACAATATGAGGCCTAAGCTGGATTGAGTCTTGGGATACAAAACCTGGTAGTGCTAGCTCGCTCGCCAAACGATTAGAAAGCCACGGCTTGGACCTTTCACACATGGCTGTTCTTCTCACCAGCGAATCGGCTGGACGAGTCTAGATCAAAACTGTCTGCAATTGCATGTCACCCAGCGGGACCCGTGGGCAGATAGTCACCTGAGACTTGCTGTTCTCGCGGTATAATCTGAATTCTCTGGTACAAGGACCTCCGCATGCGAATCATAACAAGCTCAGGCCAGCAGTCGTTGCTATTTGTCGTTTCTGGCCACGACCATCAATGATAGCAAAATCTTTTGATTGTAGAGGTGACCAGACTTCGACAGTGGGAAAGAAGTAACGTCACGCAACCCTTCGCACAGAGGAATCTGTTGATAGGGAGCACATGCAGAGTCTGTCGGATGGTCGGATAGTACTGTCAACAAACACCAGATCTATCTGATTGACAGGAGGACTGGGGAGATTAGCCAGTTCAGTGGGCCGAACCCCTGATTATCATGAGTCGCCCCAATGAATACCATCGGGCTCTCTAGTCTCGGGCATTGGACTGAAGAGCGGATGCATTGATGAAAGAAGGGAAAGATGAGATCAAGAAGGGCACCAAAAGCCACGAATCGCTTATGTGACAAAATCTACAGCAAGGCAATCACTGCGTGAATCACACTCCCAGACCCTAAGAGAAGTCATGTGGTATACGCGAGGGAAGCATCATATGCACCATCTCAACGTCAAAACAGAAGATGGTGATGACTTGCAACCCAAGTTCAGGCTAAACACATTGGGCCCCACGGGGAACGGGTGTCGCTAGTTGGATGGTGCAAAATTATCGTAGATAGCCCTAACCGCGGGGTAATGGTATACAGGCACGGTGCAGGAACAGGAAATCTCGACAGGAGATCTGCATACTAAGAAACTCCGCGTCAAGTCTGAAGCTCTCCGGCTAAACCCGGCTATGGTGTGGTTGGAGGGTATTGAGACAGACTTGCGGCCGAGAGCCATGGTAAACAAGTTCTGGAAGAAGGTAACGGTGAACTCGATAACCCTAGGTCGAGCTCGTCACATCAGGAAAGAGCTATCCTGCAGAACGCAGCTCGGTGGATGGGAAGGTACGAGAACGCAAGGCAGGACTGAACAGGCAAGAGCGCGTGGGCATTATGTGAGGAGCTGGAATTGGGCACAGCAAGGTAAAGACAGAAAAGGGGGAGCAGAACCACTCGGACATCGAAGCGAATGAAGGGCAAAGTCGAAAAAATGTATTCGAGACTGTTTGTAGAAAAGATACAGTACATAGAAAACGAAACAGAAAAAAACATCGCTCGCCTGCTATAGGGTAATTTAGAACACAAACAAACACAAAGAAGACAACCCCCACTCATCAGGAAGCAATAAAAGGTGCGACTACAAAAGAAGGGCGAAGATTTTGATCCAGCCAAATAGATTGAGACATCGAAGAAGACCAGACAAAAGAGACGTCTAACAATCCTTACTGCTTAGTTGACAGCACGCATGTTGAAACGATGCTCAAGACCTTGAGTCGAATACTTTGCGTTGACAGGCTCTTCGTCTTCAGCAGCAGAGTTGGCGCCAAACTCGTCAACAACACCAGAGTCACCAGACTCTGCGCTCACAATCTTGGTGGGCAGCTCAGGGATGTCCCCTGTCAAAGTGCTGCGCCAGTGGCTTTGGACGCTTCCTCTGTCAGGTGTGGCAATTGTGGAAGATGAGATCATGCTCATGGATGTACTGCTGCGGTTCATCGTACCCATACTGTGGCTGTGAATAAGATCGGGTGTGGGTGGGATGCTGCTGCGGACCGTGTGGCTTCGTGCATCGTGCAGACTGTAGTTTGAGGCAGCGGAGCTTTCGGATCTATCGTCGTACTCGCGCTCGGAGGGGGCGTCGCTGAGCGAGGCGCGTGTCATGATACGACCTTTGCTACGGCGCTTCAGGTTGCCACCGTGCTCGGAAGATGCAAGACTGGCATCGTCATCGTTGCCATTGCGGCCGCTGGCAACAGACTCGGTGCGTTGAGCCATGTTGAGACCCTCGACGGCGGCGGCGCACTGCTCGCTGATGTTGCGGATGATGAAAGCGATAGCATCGGTCTTTTCGCGCAACTGGCGGTCTGCCACGTCGGTCATGCTGAGAGAACTCAAACGGCGACGGGCATCGGCGTTGCGACGGAGTGCCTCGGCTGCGGCATCCTCGCCACGAGCTGACAAGCGAGTGCTGCTACGTGATGATGCGCGCGAGGTACGGGCACTAGATGAATCTCCGGTGAGAGAAGTACCAGGGGCAGGCGATGCGGGAAGGGCAGTGGCAGCAGCCTCGTCCTCTTCATCGGGCAACTCGATGGTCCGCACAATGTGCTCCATGTGGTGAGCCTGACCGTCAATCAAAGCGCGCAGATGAAGAACAACACGCTGTGCCTCGTCGCGTTGGCGGAGCACAGCAGAGTTTGTCTGTTGCAAAGATACGATTTCTTGCTTGTTGCGCTTGCGTTCGCGTTCGAGTTCCTCGGCGATTTCTTGTTGCAAGACAAGAGCTTCCAGAGCATCGTCTCTTTGCTTTTCCGTACCGCTGAGTCTAGGTGTAAGACGGGCGATCTCGTCCTTGGCCTGATCGGCGATTTGGGCAATTCTTCTGTTCTCGCGCTTGTGACCCTCAATCTTGACCTTGAGTTCTTGAGTCTCCTTGGTTAGTGTCTCGGCGAAAGACTGGAACTTGAGGAATTGCTGCTTCCAGGAATCGAGCTCAGCGTCAAGGATGTTGTTACGCTTGGTGACCTTGACAACTTCAGTGTCCATGCGGCCCTTGAGGTTGATGAAATCTTGCCATGCCTCGTTCGCGTCGCGGGAGTATTGGTTACGTTCACGGATGATTTCGTTGAGATGACGCATTGACACCTTGGTCATCAGAGGCTTCTTTTGGGAACCGCCAAAGACAGCCTTCAATCCAGTGTTGCGACCCAGCTTCTCACAGACATGGTCCATAACAGACATGACTGTGTCTTGGTTCCACCAACCGGGGTCCTGGACGCTCTCGACTTCTCCACGCATAACAATAATCTGACCAGCGGGAATCAACTTTCCGCCTCCGTAAGCCGAACGAAGATGTTGAGGAACGCCTGAAGGAGCGACATCGCCGTTCAGAGCCTGGGTAAGACGGTTGACCATTTTTGTTCTTTGACCTCCAGTCAGAATATCCGGAGGGCTCGAGGTCAAGACAAAGTTACGATCCAGATCGACAACCAAGGCGTCGTTGGGAGCGGTGAAGAGAGTGCGGCATTCAGCGGTGATACCCATGATATACGGACCAGGTTCCTGAACAAGGTCTCTAGCATGGCGAGCGTGGACGATAGGGACATACAGGCCGCTCCATTCGTAGACGCGAACCAGGTAGCGGATAGTCTCGGCAGCCATGGTCAGCATAGCAGGATAGTGACTGACAAAGATGATTCTTCTGGTTGGCGAAATGGCGGCTTCGACAACGCCAACGATGTTAGGGATGGACAGACAAGAGAACAGAGGCCACATGGCGAAGTTTTGGAAGCCGGTGGGCGATGAGGGGAACTGATAACAAAGAGCGTAGTCCTTCATGTCGATGCGGACAAGGTCGTTGAGTCTGGGGGCAGGGAAGCTAAGAATGCGAGAAACTTCCTCGGCGTGGAAGAGGTTGGTGGCTTTGTTCCAGTGGATCCACATGCCACGGAGGTAGTCGCCGAGGAGATTGTAAAGAGGGTATCTAGAAAGGAAACTCAAGCAGTAGGGGATCCAGTATGTCTCGCCGGGGCTGTCGTAGTAGTCGGTCTCGGTACGCTTTCTCAATTCGCGAATCGTCTCGGCACGCTTCTCGTCTGCGCGAGACCAGACGCGAAGAGCGATACCGTAGAGGGTGTGGGAGGAGTCTTGCTGGAGGACGAATGCATGGTGGACACAGTGAGGCTGCATGGCGCCGGTGCAGATTTCGACGTCGTGAGGGAAACATGCCNNTGGACAGGGTTAGTGGGTTGTTTGGATGTGCATGGTTGGAGAGCGTACCCTCATGGCAGCATGAAGGGCGCGGGCAATATCGTTGTCCTGGTCCAACCTCGGACTGCTTCCAAGAATTTCTGGGAGCCAGAACTGGTTGACGGCGCCCTTCATGTGTCCGATCTTTCCCTGTGGAGGTGGTGGAGCCCTGCCCCATTGCGAGGGCTCACGGCCGACACCACATACCATGTAGGCATGGGTGAGGGTCTTTGGTGTACGCTGGCCATTGCGCGGCTGCGTTAGTTGCGATGCCAGGGGCTGTGTGATGCGTGAGTGGAGCGACGAGGTGCGGTCGGGGATAACGAGGTCGTCGTCGGCTCGACTGGCGGGGCGCGAGTCTGCGCGCGACGAGCGTGGGCGTGATGTGAAGCTTGGAGGCATATTGTCGTTGTCGTCGTTGAAGCTTATGGCTTAGGTACGACCCCACGTTGCAATCGCCGTGTTTCAGAGACGCTTTTCTGGCTCAACCGTCGGGTCCGCTAAGCTCAACTTCGCTGGCACGTCCGGCGTCCAGGCGTACAAGAGGCAAGAGCTGGTGGGATGGACGAGAGCGAGAGACAGGAAGCAGCAAGCAGGCTGGACAGTGCTGGGAAGGAGCGTCGGGCAGGAGGAAAAGAGGACGTGGTGCAAGGAGAAGATTCAAAGCGAAGATCAATTCATGGCCAGCCGAATGCCGTACACAACAGCGTCGACTCCGTGACCCGCTAACCTACAATCGCTCAGTCATGGCCTGTTGTAGCGCGCCACTTTGCCTGTAGCAGCGCAGTCCGATGGGGGGAGCGGGATCGACGGCGGTGCATAAACCACACTGGAGAAGTGCACGGTCGCCATCTCAACTTTACACGCCCTCGCCGAATCAGCGCCCTCCCTTTCTGCGCCTCGTCGAGATGCTGTGGACCTTTGAACTCGCCCTAACTCTGCAACCCCGGCCATGCACCACTCACCATTTTCCGTCCCTTCTCATCTCTCAAGGCTACACAAGAAGGCCTCCTATGACCACCAGATTCCTGCTTGTCCAATCTCCAGAGAACGCTGCACACCTTCGCTTGTGTTTCGTGACAATCAATTTTCATTCATTTGCCCGGGTGATGTTCATTACTGCTCCCAAATCAGCAAACCTCCATATCCCTGTTATATCGCCAAATAGCCTTGAACTGCCCTGTCTCGCACCTTCTAGAATTGCCGCAGCCGGCATCCCTGTCGGATTCAATAAAGGTTGCTTTCGCTGTCTCGCAGCAATCCTAGCACTCTCTCCTCTGTGCTGCGTCGAAACTCGGTCGTGAGCTCATCGAGCAGACGTGCAATCATCTATAATGAACTGTGCCATGCGTGCAACAGTGCGTGCATCTATCCGCTGCACCCTG
Source organism: Aureobasidium uvarum (assembly GCA_903853725.1). Lineage (NCBI taxonomy): Eukaryota > Fungi > Ascomycota > Dothideomycetes > Dothideales > Saccotheciaceae > Aureobasidium > Aureobasidium uvarum. The sequence continues at coordinate 766,082 of CAINUL010000008.1, read as the reverse complement.
CACGTTGTTGCCGTCTTCCCTCGATATTAAATACTGCAACTCAATTTGTTCTCTTCACGTCGAGATTCAAGCCCGTAAGCCATCGTGTTCCCAACAGCTGGACTCCAGTCGGCCTTGCCGAACGTCCGAGGTCGGCTGCCATCGCATCTGATAAGAAAAATCTGATAATCTCTGTCACCAAACAGCCGTCACCCGCAGCATCGCCAACATGTCGTTAAAGTCAAGACCTTTACAATACAAACACTTTAATGTGTCTTTTCCAGATGAGCGCATTGTCCAAGTCACACTGAACAGGCCTGACAAGCTCAACTGCGTCGATCAAGCCACGAGCAAAGAAATTGCCGAGATTTGGGAACTGTTTGATCAGGATGAGAGCTTATGGGTTGGTATTATCACAGGAAATGGTAGAGCGTTCTGCACTGGTGCAGACCTTGGAGGTAGGTCTGACAATGTCACTGCTCTGTCCTACCCACGGCTGATCTGGTATNCAGAATGGAACGAGATGAACAGACGCGGCATCATCAACGACATGTCAGCACCAGGTCTTGCTGGCCTGCCACGTAGAGCAGGAAAGAAACCGATCATCGCTGCTGTCAACGGAATCACGATGGGCGGAGGCTTTGAGATGGTCGCAAACTGCGATCTTGTAGTTGCCGTCTCCTCGGCCGTCTTCTCGCTGCCAGAAGTGAAAAGAGGCATCGTACCGGTCGCAGGTTGTTTGCCTCGCTTGACCCGAACTTTGGGTCTACAACGTACCACCGACCTTGTGCTCACAGGCAGAAACATAACAGCCAAAACGCTTTACGACTGGGGTCTTGTCACAGAATTGGTCGACTCTGCCGAGGAAGTCGTGCAAGCCGCCATCAAGACGGCCCAACTCATGTGCAGGAACAGTCCTGACGCGTTGGTAGTTGGTCGGTTGGGCATCAGACTGAGCTGGGAGGCTGGTAGTGTCGAGGATACTGTTACCACGCTTGCCAACGATTGGTATCCGCGTCTCGTGCAAGGTGAAAACTTCAAAGAGGGCATCAAGGCATTTGCAGAAAAGCGCTCACCAGTCTGGGTGAGCTCAAAGCTGTAGACGTGAGCCACGAGATTCGATGTAGATACAACTGGATCTGATATAGACACGGACGTGATGGAGAACCACGTTGGAAGAATACAAACGTCGAGAAGCATGTTGACAACATGTTTGCTGCATTCCAAGCTCTCTGCAGAATGGTGATGTGGTCAACCGGCTCTCCACCTTTTTGGCGTAGCTCAACTCGCTTCCTTCTCGGCTCTCGCCGATCTTGGTTCAACGCGAACTCGAGCCGCTTGTTTCGAGTCGTTCAGGCGTCAAACCTCGACCGAATTTTTGGACTTTTGATCAACACGCAAAGGACACAAAATGAGCCCTTCTATTTTCTCTGCTCCGCCGCACTAGCCAAATGATCACTCTCACGTGGCATTGCACGATAACCGAGATGCGATCTGACAAGGATGTTGGCTTCTGGAAGCACGAGCAAATATCGTTCATGTTGCACTGCACGGAGCTCATGGGCTACTGTGTCACGGCATGGTCGTATCTCTGGGTCAATTCGTGCAGTTCGACAAGACCAGACCTCATCGCAGTACATCATGAATACCTCACCACGTTCGCGTAACACAACTTGATGAACCGTATCAAAAATATTGCAGGTTCCATCGCTAACTCGAAGCCAAGGGTTGGCATTCTGTCAAGGGATTGGAAACTGTGCCGGCTATACAATGTCCTGCCCAACTCTGTCAACAACAGCAGCAGAATCCGCCATATGGCCGTCGGACCAGCATCGTCCTCTGCGTGTAATAAGGACCGCAACCTGGGTAACCTCCCCTACCATACCCACAACCACCTGCGCCATAACAGTATCCTCCTCCGTATCTTCGTTGCCGTCTACCTCCGGGAAAGTAAGCCTGCGGCGGTCGCTGAGGACCACCACATCCTCTACCGTATCCACAGTAGCCAACTCTCCTACACGGTCCGTAGTATGTTGGGTGACGATAGTCACAGCCTTGCTGACAATACTCGGACGACAATGCGTTCGGTCGACTGAGTGCTGTGTATTGCATCTGTGGTTCAGAGTCGTAATCAGAGTCTTGCAGATGGTCCTTCATGGCCACGTCGTTGATGATGTGTTCAGACTCGAAAGAATGGTTCAGTCTTGGTTTCGACCTTTCTGGCTTTGGCAGTCCGATAATCTGGATTGACCTCTGCATGTCGTCGAATGAAGTTGTTGATATGCAGTCGTCAGATATGTCGTCTTCGTGTTTGCGAGATGAAGTGCCTGGGATGACCAGCATCGTCTCCAGAAGCTTTGTGGGAAACAATGCAGAGAGCCTGGAGCCTTGAGTATCGGTCTTGTCAAGGTCTTGCTTGTCATCCAGCATCGCCAACAGATGAGCATCAGCCACACTATGTGTCGAACAGGTCGAATTTCGTACACTTGCCATTGTGCCTATTCAAAACACAAGCGACAAATGTTTTTGCAGCGGCGTCAGATGCTGGGTAATGGTATATCACTCGATCGCATTCAACATACCGTTCGTAAGCATATGCCGACAGAGTATATCGGTATCTTTGCAAGACGCGAAGCCTTGATGTTGTGCTCTCATCATTTGCTTGAGACTGCTGCATGCGGATGACTGGTTTTGCAACAATTCATATACACGCAAACCCACCAACTTGTAAGGCGTGGCTCAGACTGACAACATGCGCTTCCCTATACATGTAAATAGATTGCTGAAAGCATTTCTAGAGACGTCTCGGGATCTGGCTTTGGACCCATGGAAAGTGCGAATGACGTGGCAGATGCAAACTGTATGGGGTGATGGGAACGATGGTCCAGCGATTCCACAAAGGCAGCCACAAGACAAAGCAAAAGAAGCCCGAGGCATCAAGAACATCGTTACAAAGCCAGCACCTACTGCTCTAAGTCGTCCTCAAGCCATCCACACCACTGAGCACTAAAACCGTGACACAAAACAACATGACAATGCTCCATCATATGTTCCAAATCACAGCGTTCTTTTCCATGGCAGCAATTCTTGAGTGCCATGATCGATGCTGGCTCCTTCATGTTGCAAAGTCAAGGCGATGCCACCACGCTCGAACAGGACGAGGAGAGATTTGAGGGCGTCAAGAACGATCGTTGTTCACCGTCCACATCCGTCACCCACCATTAATCCCGTCTTTTTGCGTAGTATTGCCAAGCTCATGACTGAATGGTTTGGTTGAAGGCTTGAACTCTTTGTCGGGAGGTTAGAGAGGGGAAGGAAGAGAGTGTGCAACACGTGAATCACTGATCCGCGAGTTGCCGACGCTGGTGAAGATCGGTTTCTGATATAACCTTGAATTTTTTGTTGTTTTGTCGCAGTAACAATTCTGTATTCAGTGTGTCTATTTGACGCCAAGAGCACTGCTAAGTAAGCTATTGAATATTTTACTATGACTTACGTTTTAGGTCCGAGGCTTGCTCCCCGATTGTATAGTTGCTGCACACATTAAATGATGCAGTCGACAAAGCCCTCTTGGAATAATCATTGCAGTTGTCAGATCGATCGATGTGCTGAGTGACCCACGTCGACTACTGAATATAACAAGCCAGCCACGTCAGATCGGATTATACACAAACATGTGACCAATTCTCGCTGTCTCACCTGTGACTTCACCATATCAGAGAAGATTTTGTAGTGTCCTCCGTCCATCGACAGGGTCACACCGAAAACCGAATTTCGGAAGCGGACCATCTGGTGTGGCCAGAAGTCGTTCTCACATTTGCCGAGGCTCGCGAGACCCAAGCTTCGCACGTTTTCGCTTCGCATCCAGAGTAATTTGGAGCCCATGAATGACACCCGAGCTCCGACATATCCCATCGCATCGCGCAAATATTCGCATCCACCTGAGCAGATGTCTTTCATCTGCGGCAGTCTGTCGGATTCACCGTCGTATCTGCGACACAAAAACGAGGACTTCTGCGTTGAACCGTGGTTGTAAACGCTGTCTCATGACGTTCCTGCCGTTGACGTTCTGAGCTTCTTCCACAAATGTCTCAACAGTCGTTTTCGAGGGTCCATTCAGGATCGCGAGCCAAGAACATCCAGGTATCCATTCTCTTGCATTCTCGTACGGTTAAATGGAAAGTACTGCACATAGTATCAAGGTATCGGCCGATGGCAGAAGACAATACACCAAGCAAAACCAAGGCAAAAAGCAAAACTCATGGCTTGCCATACGAGGACTGGGCACGTTTTGACAGATGTAGCTCCGAATGGCGACCGCGGCGACAACGTGGGAGACTTTAGGATCAACCAAACTTCGAGGGCAGCAGACACAGCCCTCTCTCGATGGACAGAGTTCTACTAAGGTGGATGATCTTCAGGAACTTGATTGACGAATCAATTGGGTGCCTGCTGTACCTGTATGTCGAAGTCGTGGGAAATGGTTTACTAATCAATCCACAGGGCGTGGTCTGCAGGAACCACATTGATGGATACCATATGCCCTCTAGCAACACTCGTGAACTGGATTTCTAGATCCACAATCACGAACAATTCGACGTCATGGTCTAGTGGCTTTCTGCAAGAACGGGCTGCTCTCCAAGGACTTGAGCCAAGCAACAAAGTGCAGAGGGTTGCAAGCAACTCCAATTGGATACCAATAATGCTACACGTTCCTGCAATTGTAGTACTGTACCTTCCAATTCTCCACATACCACACGGCCCGTCGCTCGAACATCCTCCGCATCTACCAGATTTTCATCTCACCACCTGGAGTGGAACCCCGCGATTGGAAGCCGCCTAGAGCCGAGTCGTATTTCCAGATACCTAGCACTAACTAGACAGCGCCAATGACGAATCTAAGACATGCTTAAATCTTTCCATCCTGCAGGTGTGGAAGTCTTTGGCCAAAATTCTGCTTGCAACGGTCTAAAGATAGTGATTGTGGCATTTTATAGTTTGGCGTGGTCCCTCGGCTCGAGATCCATGCCGATCAACCTTAACCGCAACGGCCAAGTTCAAGAGACCATCGACATCTGGGGAGGCCGCCATGGAGTGTGTGGAAAGCCAAAGCATTCAAATGTTGACAAAAATAGTCTTGGGTTGCACAGAAAACCTCTCAGTTGATGTCATTCGATGGATGTGATGGATTTGATATGGGCAAAGAAGCTTTTTGTCATCCCACCTTCACGAATACGGGAATACCACAATCCATCTTCTCCGCTCTCTTGCATTGGATAGATGCACTTGCGGGTGGTTGAGTCTTGTCGATACGAACAAACCGGCCAAGAGCCCGAGAGTAACAGTGATATGCTTTCTTGGAAGAGGTGAAGTCTTCTTCAGAAGCGAGGCTCAGTGGTATATAAGAAGGCATCTCTCTTCCTGGTATATTTTTTCCCTTACTATCATCAGCATCTCCTTCTTCCACAGTCAATCACCTCATCCACTCGCTCAAGATGAACTCCATCAAGGCCGTTTCGGTCCTCTCGTTCTTCGCCACCTTCGCTGCCGCTTGGCCCATGAACACGACCACTACTTCATGGGAATCTACCAAGTCTTCTAGCTCTAGCTGGGAGTCTTCCAAGTCACCAAGCTCGACTTGGACGGCTTCCTCAAGCGCCAAGTGGACTCCTAGCTCGAGCTCTACCTGGACTCCTTCCTCAAGCGCCAAGTGGACTCCTAGCTCGAGCTCTACCTGGTCTTCGACCAGCTCGGCTGAGACCTATGCATGCAACCCAGCTCACAGCTATCCTGGAGGTGCTTCATGCATCAGCACTGCTGGATCTTTGACTCTTGTCACGCCTACTCAAAGCACCACGTACACGACCACATACACGACTGATTATGTTACCTACTGTCCTACTCCTACCGTTGTGACTATTAACAGCAAGACGATCACAGTCACTTCTGCGACAACTTTGACAGTTCCTTGCCCAACATGCGTCAAGACCTCTGTGGTCACCAAGCCAATCAACCAAGTCTCTACCACCAACGCACCTGCTCCCAGCTCATCTGCCATTGGCTGTGCCGCAAGCCTTTCCAAGTGCCAGACGAGTCCTTCTCCTTATGGCGGTTCCGCCAACGAGGCCTACTGTGCTTCTGAGAACGCAAAGTGCCAGGGTGCATGCTACGCATCCTACAACACCTGCAGAACCACTCGTGGACCCGATGGCCTTTCTGCCAACCAGGCCCAATGTGCTTCCGAGTATGCACAATGTCTTGGTGAAAATCCCTTCGCCTCGACCGGAGGATTGATCTCAACTTACATCCCTTACACTGCCACTGCAAGCTCGTCCGCCCCCGTCTCAAGCTCGACTGTCTGGGTGACCTCGACCACAGTTTACGTCACTGACTACGTTACATTCTGTCCTCAGCCCACTGTCATCACTGTCAACAAGCAGACGATCACTGTGACCAAACCGACCACCCTCACAGTACCTGTGCCCACCACCCAGGTCATCACCAAGTCCACAGTTGTTCCTGTTTCTTCAGCTCCTGCCAGCTCGAAGCCCGCCACTCAGCCCGCTTCTCAGCCCGCATCTCAGCCCGCATCTTCGCCCGTCGCCCCCGTCTCGACTGGACCTGTTGCTCCTGGAACTGTTTGTGTTCCCCAGACCGTGACTGTTACCCAATATGTCACCGTTTCCATGAATAAGGAAACTTCCATGGCTTCTCCTGCTCCTCCTGCTTCCACCAAGGCTTCGTCATCTGCTCCCGCTCCCAGCAGTCCTGTCTCGTCCGCTCCTGCCTCATCTGTTCCCGCTTCAAGCAAGCCTGCAACCTCAGCCCCTGCTCCCTCTGCAACCCCTGCTGGCAAGTGCCCTCTTGACCTGAAGGCTGGTTCCTACGAATACCCCCACGGCCTTCGCGTGAACGGTGTCAACGGATACAACATCACCGTCAACAAGGACACCAAGACCGATGTCTCGTTTGACATTCCCCAGGCTGATGCTGGCAAGACCTGCAGCACCTACTTCTCCCTCCCCAAGTCTTCTGACCTCAAGACCTCTGCCTACGGCTTGTCTGGCTCTGGCATGATCAATGTTTCCAAGGGCGGCAAGGTCATCAACAGCTTTGCTCCTGTTGCTGGCAATGCTTACCTCATCGAGAGCGGCAAGTGCGCTGCTGGCCAGTCCGTTGCTTACACCTTCAGCACCAGTGACTCGGTTTCTGTTAACCTGTTCAACGACTACAACCCTTGTGCTGTTGGTGCCTTTGTCACCGTTGCTTAAAGTGATGGCCACATTCTTGAGGATATGATATGGTTCGATAAGGAAGGAAAGCTTGAGTTTCGTAGGTTTCTTTCTATACCTGGAAAAAGGTTACACGGTCCTTTTCAATATGCTAATGTTAATTCAATCTCTCCTTTTGTATATAAAAATCGTATGTTTGCTTTCTACATTACTCATTCACTTTTGCAATGTGATATTGTTGTGAAGACTTGACTTGCTGATAGGCTAGCAAAATATGATGTGAAAACGAAAACCGATGCCCATCGGCCATGCTCTATGATCATGTCTGTCCTGGAAGTTGTCACTTCACATCAGAGAAGTGGTATTTTGCATGGAGCAGATTCTTGGAAAGAAGACCAACATATAACCGGGATCGACAACTAAGTACAATATATAAAGTGATTATTAGCAGGCAGCACAAGTCCACAAGAGACAGCCAAGCCCAAGGTTCTTTCCCAATCTTCTCATTGCTCACTACCACCCACTTGCTCCTCATCAGCCCCTACAGTCTTACCATGCCCCTGAACATCGCCATTTCTGTACACCGGATCGTCTTTTTGCGGGAAGTACGCACTCCAGGCCTGCCAGCTCTCGTAGGTACGACTGGGGTATCTCGTCTTCGTCACCTCGCCCAGCTCCTTGACACTCTTCTTTCCGCCTTCGAAGCTGGCTTCAAAGGGGAACACATGTGCGCCTTCGTCAGGTATACGTCGGTCTCGAACAGCCATGAGAACAGATATGGCATCGTATACCGCGCGAGGTTGAGGCAAGAACGAGATGATCTTGCCGAAAGGGGCGTAGAAGAGTGACTTCTGAGGGGAGTAAACATCACCAGATCCGGTGTTGTCGCGACCAGATTTGATCTGTGTTTCGAGTCTTACGATTTGTGTTTCAATATCTGGAATGGCAGTCTGGGTGGGCATTTCGTGATTGATTGCCTGAAGCATCCAACGTAGCACGACGTCGGCCAAGACACCGTTGGGCTCTAGAGTGCCGGAGAGGAGGTTTGGGATAGTGACGAGAAAACGCTCAAGAGGTTCGACTGCTCTGCTACGCAAAAACTTGAAGCGTTGACGACCGATATCGTAATGACAGCCCGGGAACCATGTCTCATGGATCGAAGGAGCCGTCTTGCCATTGTCGCGGTCGCGCTTCGTAAGGCACGGCTGAAAGAGTGATAGACGATCATGAATACAGCAAGCGTGGTAGACTTGCTCAACACTGCTTGAGACTACTTGGTCCCAAAGGGTGGGGTAGGATGGTCCGTTACCAGCGTCCAGGGAAGGAATGCCGATGCTACCGACAGTGTCCAGGAGACCCATGAACTTGATTGGTGTTGCGACGTCCCAGCTTGCCCTTGATCGAAACTCTTTACTTTGTGCAGATGATGGTTTGTCGGCGTCGTATGGGGACGAGTAGATGCGATAAACTTGATCGCAAAGGTCGCGGGAAGGATTCTTGACGATACCGCAGTTGTTGATCATGCCTACCACACATCGTACAGTGTAGGCACCTCTGCTCAACCCAAACACCCAGACTTCAGTTCCTTCGCGATAGTATTGTGCAATGTACTGGTAGATCTCTACGCAAGTGTCCCCTATGTCATTCGCGGTCGCACCATTGAAAAGATAGGCGAAGAAGGTGCTACCTAGACCAATGCCATTGAAGTATTTTGCCCGGAGCTTTCGTGCCGGGTCTTCGAGTTCTCTTGACCCTTTCGGATTGTTCATGTCGATGCCTGTCAACTCTGCTAAGATCTGAATGTTGGTTCGAGTATCAGTCTCCGGCCCGCACCAGGTTCCATCGCAGAAGACCAAAAGTCTCTGTGGCTCCGAAGCAGGACGCATTGTGAAGGACTACGCCGGGTACAGTAGGTACGTGGAGTAGTGATGGAATTATCGAATATGTAGAAGAGGCGGTTGTTCAATGGTATGAAACGAGTATGTACACAACGAGCACAAACGAAGATTGAAGAAGATAGAACCAGGCGACGTTGTTATATCTCCAGATCGACTCCACAAGAATCAGCACATGCGAAAATGCTTTTTTTGGTCTGTTCGCTGTGGCTTACCGCAGTCGTGCATATAGACAGTATGCCTCAGCCCCAGAAGCTTGCCTTGGCTTAGCACTCGACCTTTGACCGTTTTCGTACTTTCATGTGATACGCAGCCTGGGTAAGTCGGAGAGTCGGCCTTTGATGGTGACGCTGCGCTCGGCTGAGCGAAACCTGTAGATGGGGAAAGCTGCAGCGGCATGCTGTGTTTATGAAGAAACCGGTCAGGGGTCTATCGAGGAAGGAGCTGAGAAACAGGGGGCCGTGCAGTCAATCAGCAGGACACGCGCAGCTGATGAACCCAACCACGTTCCCATGCCAGTACTTTCTTTCGCTGAGCAGGACCTTGCTATATCGCCTTCAAGGCAATACCTCGACGTTCCCGACCAGAATGGTCGAACGATGTCTTGATCTGGAAGGGGGCGGGTCGACAAACTGCAGGGCGCACAGCTGCGTGCCAAAAGTCGCAGCCGGCATCACAACTGGCCCCTCGATTCGACTTTCGCACGAGTATGCTGCTGCAGTGGTTTCTGGACCACCGAAACCATTAGGTTTGTTGAGCTCTACTCGCTGAGTGTTACTCACGAACATCGAAATCAAGTCTTTATATTCGTCTTGCTATCGTTGCCAGTATCCTATGAAGTGTCCGACCCAAAGCAGCCACATGGGTACGACAAGAAAAGCGCCCGCGACAAGTCTTGTCATTCTTGCGATATAAGGATATGGACATATCAAGCAAGTTCATAGATCGCCGACTTCTTCTGACTCAAAAAAATGCCTCGACCTTCTTCAAACGTTTCGCGCTTCCTGCGAAGATGTCTTAGGTAGCGGACCCAGAGATAGCCACCACAGACCAGACACACAAGGATGATCTGGAGGTATGTAGAATATGACTCGTGCAACGAGAGCACGCTGCCAGGGACAAACTTGTGACAAGGTACCTTGGGCAGCGTAGATGTCTGAACAGATGAGTCTGTCGCTGGTGTGACAAGAGCGTGATTGACCTGTAGGACAGGTGTTGTAGGTCTATGTGTGGCAACTGTTGCTGAGACGTGTTGTGTCGAGACACCTCCGGGAGCAATCGTATATGGTATACCGATGGTTTCGATCTGCGAAGGCGAAGGTAGAGCGGTATTGACGACAAGTGCATAGGCTGTGTGGGGTCCGGGCGCGTTGAAATAGGTGGTGGTATATGTTGACGTTTCTTTGGAAGTATCGTCAAGGTTCCAGACAAATTCATACACCACCGGGGCAATCAAATATGGCAGGGAGAACGACATTCTGCTCTTCGAAACAATGACCGCAAAGTCCCAGAAAGATAACAATAGTGGTCGAGCAAGGACAGCGTAACAAAATGGCAGAAAACCGGAGCACTGATCAAAATTGCAGAGGAAACAAACTGAGGCCTCAGCGCTGAAATATCATTCGGACAGACAACACCTTATCATATCTCTGCCATCGCTTCAACCCGATAATATAGCCGGGTTTTTCGATTGCACATTCCTGGACCCAATTTTAGCAAGGACGTACCCGAGGCTCTGGGTCGAAACAATAACGAGTGTGTCACTTTGGCGCGCGCTTGCCTACATTAATTATCAGCCATCTCAAATACTGTTCACTCGGCCAAATCAGGCCGAAGACACATGACAAGGCCAACACATGCACACTATCGTGCCGAGAAATCGCGCAGCTACAGTATGTCCGCATTGAATAGTCTTGGACGGATGGCCATACCAAGAAAAAATGCCGCGACCTGCAGACTGCGTCGCTTCCTGTGCTGCTGTACCACATCGTCTGGCGCTTAGAATGCGACAGGATTGGCTGTGTGCCTTGACACCTTCCAGAGTGCATGCAGATTCGGCAAGTGATTGATGGCTGGAAAGAATCAGCATACTTACAAAAGCACCACCACTGATCGATCTCGGTCGTTGTCAGCAAGTCACTCTCTTTGCGACTCTTCCTATCATACCTTTGTCAAGTCATGTTCACGGCTGCGGTGACAGCCTTCGGGGCTCAAGTCACTCTACTGGCCTCTCCCTCGCCTTCATTGCCAGCTATCGCGCAAACAACCCTGGTTCACGCAGTACGCCGAGATTACNCCCCTGAAATCTTGACAAACGCTCAAACTTGTGGTTACACAAGTGGAGCGTGGTCCTCTGCGGTGACTTGCTCACCGCAGCATTCTTGCACGTATTACTCGAGCCCTTATTCAGCTCCGAACTTTGGTTGCTGTGACTCCAATGGCCAGGGTTGCGGGTATGTATCAACTTGTCTGGACTACAGAGCAAAAGGAAACTACAACACATTTAATGGAGTGGCAATAGCAAGCGAAAGCTTTCTCTGGTGAGTCACATTCAATATAGAAACCAAAATGTACAGTCTCTGATTGTGATCTATAATCTNNAGTGGCTCAGCTCTTCCATACTGCTCAACGCTTCTGCTCTATGGCACAACGTGGGCGCCTGGATCCACCTACTCTTTCTACTACTATAGCTGTCAAGCCACAAGTGCTCCAGCGGTCATTGCATACCAGACAACCTTCAACGCAAGAGATGAGACCTCCAGCTCGATAATTACCTCGTCATCATCAACAGCAACAACAAGTTCTTCATCCACATCTACCACTTCCTCGAGCATATCGAGTACGTCGAGCACTGTGAGCAGTGCACAAACTTTATCTGCAAGCTCTTCGCAATCAACTCAGATGATGCCACCGAATGCATCGCCTTCGACCAAAGCAGATGTCATATCGTCCTCGCCTCACAGTGCGTCTTCGAGTACTGCCAGCTCACCGACAACCTCAACCAACCAAGCGTCCACCAACAGCCTTTCTCAAACTTCCCAAATCGGCATTGCAGTCGGTGTGAGCATTGGCGTTTGTATGCTCCTTGCCTCCTTCGCGTTCTGGTTCATGCGTCACCGCAAAGCGAGAGCAGACAAACAATGGCTTGATCAACCTTCTCAAACCTTTGCTACGTATCTTCATCATGAGGGTAGTACTAAAGCAGTACATCCATTTGACTATAGATCTGGCTCTTTCCGTACCGAACTATCAGGGAAATCGGCCAGTGAGGGCGAAGCACCTTACGAGCTGGCTTCTACAGGCAGGTCGCACGAGCTTGCCGCTGGCAACCACTGAATTAGAAGTATCGTGAGAAGAGGGTTAGATATTGCTACCCTCGAGTTTTTCTCTTATACGTCACGCAATATTACTTGAGTTAAAATTCAGACTACCAATTGTACACATTATATTCCTCTCAAAAGTATCTGTGCAGGCTCAAGGTGTACCATACAAATCGTAGACCAGTGCAAACATTGTCACCGAGGCATTCTCTACGGCATACGTGGAGTACCATCCTTATGTGTACCCATCATTTTGAAGATGCAAGTCTCAGATTGCCAGAACTTGGCCATGAAACTTTCTATGAAATGGCATAGTTTTCTCATGCAACGACTCCAACAGATCTTGATCTTAATCCGCCTTGACAGGATGCAATACCAGCGAGTAGGTACAACTCCCGTTGGTATACGCCCACCACAGCCTCGGCGCGTCACCCGCCCAATAGAAATAACTGGCATTCAACCATCTCTGCTCTGGCAGCCCTACATCAGGACACCACAACAATCCCGCATGCTCACCGCCAGCAGAATTCCAAGCTGGTCCTTTGTGAATCATATGGTCCAGCTCCCTTCCTTGTTCTTCTGGCGTTTCGGTGTTGGTATCGAGATTGAAAGCTACCAGATGAGGTACGTAGACTGCTTTCAGGCCATGCAATAGAGACCAAGTCTCGGGCGTTGATTCACTGACAACCCAGGAGCCCGACTTCCGTTGTTCGTAGGAGATCAGGCGAAGAAGGCGGCGAGATGTGCGCGTCATGCTCACGATGGCCATACGACGGGGCAGGTTTAGTGCAGGTTCGAATCCGTGAATGGTGGATTCGTATGTCCATTTTGTGTTGACAGGATCAATGAGTGGTGACAGGGTGATTAGTTCAGCTTCTTCTCCTACGCCCCAGACATCGTCTCTTCTAGTGGGTGGTTGGGGACCTTGCGGATCGAGGTAGAATTGGGCGTACGGATGAGGACCCCAAATACCCTGGTCGCCAAATTCTTCGTCTACATGCGCAGAAAACGAAGCATAGTCTTTCCACAAAGCTGGGATGAACCAACGGCCGTTTCGCTCCCAGAGGTTCTTTCGTGGTTGACGTTTAGCCCAACTACCAGCGTTCGTGAGCATCTTTGCGACATGGCTTGTGAACCTTGCATCCATCTCTAATTGCCACACAAAATCGAATTCCGGGAACGAGTGGCTGAATATCTGCAAAGCCTGGTACATCTGGTCTTGGGCTCCGTATTCACCAACCTTAGGATACCACTCACGAAGAATTGCTTCATTGTACAGGAAAGCCACGTCGCGGAACTCCTCAGGCACACTCTTCTCCAAGAGCTGCGTATAAGTGCGGTTGTCAAATAGATCGAGCGAGTTGTCTTTGACATTTACGAGCATAAAGACTTGGAATCGACCGCCGGTATCCAGAGAAAGTTCCGTTATCATTGCTCGCATCCAAGCGAGCTGGTTGTCTGAATACTGGTACGCGTCCCAAGTGCGTACCACTATAGCAGTCCGGCCTGTTGAGCGGTCTTCTGGCGTCGACCACTGACCTTCGTCATCGGCTTGACCAGAGAATCGCGCCAGTTTCCGATACGGTATAGCTGGATCGGCGCTCTTCAAGCCATAATTTTTGTTCGCGCAATCGCTTTGGAGTAGACCCCATCGCACTGTCCGCCACGGTGGACGACTGAGTTGGCTATCACCGCTTGAGTGGCCGAATAACCCAAGACGCTCCTTCGCAGGTGTGCAGCCTAAATCTGGATCTTCAGACATGACCTCAGCAGTACCTAGGCGTAGCGAGGACAATGCTGAATCGTCAGCCTGGATATTGTCTGGTGTAGCAGTGCGCCAGCCTGGCCATATCTCGCATGCTGAGCTTGTTGGCGTTATCGAAGGTTGTAGGTCAAGTGCACTTTTGTGCTGAATTGCTGAGAGATAGGATTGGTAGGCTGCGAAGAGAAAGAGAACACTACTGGTGGAGAGTATCAAGGCCAACTTTGGCTTCCGGATAGGTGCTCGTTCGAGGCCAAAGCAGGTGTTGTATCTGATATTGAATGCCATAATTTTGTTCAGCATCTCAGGTTGTACTTGGAGAAAGCATTTCCAGTGGTTTTGAACGATGTCGCTCTTCGTTCTCGTGCCGATTTTGCATGCCTTGTTTGGTCACCATCCGATTAATTAACACTATAGGGCTGGCGCCTATTTCTCTGCGGCACAGCAGCGTTAAGGAAGGATTCGGGGACGTACCATGCATCATGAATCACGTCTTCACCATCATCTTGATCCTGGCGCTTATTGTAACAGAAAGAGATATCTGCTGCTTGGAGCTCTTTTCACAAATTGCCTAATTAGAGTGAAGTTGCATGAGCCTGGTCGCAGGACAGCACATCCAATCTTGAGATACTGTATTAGTAAGAAGTGTTTGCAGTTTCATGACTCGGCATGACAGTGTCGCGTCTTTGACATGACTGCGAACACAACCTGAGCCTCCGCTAAAACAATGCAAGTGTTCAAGCATCCATTAGTGAAGAGAGATATTGGGTGACCAACTCACGAGAAGACCGACAAACAAGTGCGAAGGGCTCTTACCGCTGACCTTGTGAGTCGCGCCCCTTACGATTTATCAGCCTTTTATCCCCGGGCCTGCTTATATCCGGCTCGAACAGCCATCCTCGATCTCGAGCATTGTTACAGCTACGTCGAAGACCACAGCGAAGAGGTTCAATAATCGATTTCCTCTGTTTCTGCTTCGTTCACCATGATGCCTACGTTTGCACAACAGCATGGGCTGTTGCAAGATATTCATGGCTGGATTCTCCAAGACGGTGACGCTATCTCCTACGCGGGCCGAGACTTCCGGCAAAACTCAATGATCGCCCGCCCTTGGGTGACGACGCAATCAAGGACCCCATGGGGCCTACGAAACGACATATCTTCTCCTGGTCAACGACTTTACCCTGTGGACGGCACTTGCATCATGGCTGGCGACGTTGCTTTGCTGGACATATCGATTCTGAAGTCTGGAACATACGTTCGTCAGGTGTCGTCGCCTGCCATTCGTGTTATAACAATAACACTCACGCTGAATTATCGCATCAATGGTCTGAATCAGCGATAGATACTCGCTCATCAACTGGTAGATATCGGGAAGCAGCAGGGTTGTCTGAAGTTTTCGGCATGATTGCATACGAATGCTTCGCCCGCGAGCCTTCCTGGAAATAGACTGGTTGGTTGTTGTCGTCCAGTCGTCGTAAGCATATCTCATCGGATAGCCGGCAGCCTCCTCCCACCCGTCGTCATTGTCTCAACGGCACCAAACAAGAAACACTCAATTGCTTGACAGTGCTTAGCATGGAAGATCACACTACTCTTTTCCATACCCTATCGACTTGCAGCAGAACATCCATTCTCACTGATTTTGGTACCCATGGCGTTTCCGGAGTTCTCGAAATATGGAGTCTTTTGCTTCAGTACCATCTTGTTCGCAAGCCTTTCCAATGCCGTGACTCTTGACACTACAGACGCAGGTACGGACGGTCTTTGCAAACCCCTGAAGTGCCATACACGATCTAACCTTGGTCAGATTCAATACGCAATGCATCAAAAACTGTTGCCAATGGCATGATGGCGTGGTACGCAGGCAACGACACTGGTGGTACGCCTGGTATATTGCCTGGCCCATACTATTGGTGGGAGGCTGGAGGCATGTTCGGTAAGTTGAGCCGAGGGTACTGATACCACGGCTAGCATTGGCATCTTGTGTCAGTCTGTATGCAAGGTCTGGATGGCGTGTTGAACAAAACACCGTCTGGGACCGTATCCGCCAGAGTTCAGCATAGGCACACCCAGCAAAGCCGTGGTGCCATTGTCATTAACTTAGTGAGATCATGCTAATTGTACCCCTGCTCCAGGTCACATGATAAATTATTGGTACTATACTGGCGACGACTACTACAACTCGATCGTATCTACAGCGATCCAATTTCAAGTCGGAACAGGCGATGACTTTCTACCGGCAAACCAAACAAAAGACGAAGGAAACGACGACCAGGTCTTTTGGGCATTCACCGCTATGGACGCCGCCGAACTGAACTTCCCTGAGTCGACCAGTGCGAACGCGCCTTCTTGGCTTTCCCTGGCACAAGCGGTCTTCAACGAGATGGCTGGAAGATGGGATACTAGCACATGTGGTGGTGGTCTTCGATGGCAGATCTACACCTTCAACGCAGGTTACAACTACAAGAACTCGATATCGAATCTCGGACTCTTCCAGTTAGCTGCTCGACTGGCTCGCTACACCAATAATGCTACATACACGGATTGGGCTGAGAAGACATGGCAGTGGTATTCTGACGCCTCGCTTTGGGATGGCACGACGTTTGAGATCTACGATGGCACAACGACAGACAGCAACTGCAGTTCAGTAGACCACTTTCAATGGACGTACAACTATGCAGCTGCAATCAGCGGCGCAGCTTACATGTACAATTACGTATGTCAGGCCGTCCAGTTGTACGACAGAACTCCCTGCTAACATATACACTTTAGANCATCAGACCAGAGTTGGCTCAACATCGTCGAAGGCCTTCTCAATACCACATTCACCACATTCTTCCCAACTACCATGGGCAACAAGATCATGGTCGAGATAACATGCCAACCCCTCGGCAATTGCGACACCGATCAACTGTCCTTCCGCTCATATCTCGCGCGGTCGTTGGCAGTCACCACACAACTTATCCCCTCTCTACACGATACTATATACCCCTATCTCCGTGCTTCCGCACAAGGAGCAGCTGGCCAATGCGACGGAGGCGCCACAGGCGCAATATGTGGCATGGAATGGAACACGACGGTTTGGGATGGCACATACGGTGTGGGTCAGGAGATGTCAGCACTCGCTGTGATACAGTCATTGATGCTCGATGTCAATGTTGGGGACGCAAACTTGGCTGCTCCATTGACGTCGTCTACCGGTGGCAACAGTACGAGCAACCCTAGTGCTGGCACAGGGAGCACTGGTGCTAAGTTTCAGCCTTCCATCTATACTAGGAAAATCACCACTGGTGATAAGGCGGGAGCTGCGATATTGACTATAGCAATCTTGGTGTTCTTTGTGGGCGGCTCTGTGTGGCTGGTCCTGTTTGACTGAGAGGGTTACAACGGGAGATAATTAATGATGTAACAGAGACTAATCACGAAACAACGCTTTCCAATCTAATACTACAAAACCGAATCTTCTGTCATGTGAGGAAAAGCCTCATCGGTCCAAAGCAATCGCAGATGAGTCGTACTGATTCATAATGCAATATTTGCAGATTTGTAAGTGACGTTTATGCTCCTGTTCTAAACTTGACTATCCGGGTGATCTCGACCCTCGTCTACACAACTAACTACGTCTTTTTTGCTCTGCTTCCGCTACTGTCATGATCTAGAGGTAGGAAGTCATATTGACAAAACCTATTGACTTTAAGCTCCTTGTTGCTATACCTTGACTTGTCATTACATTCGTAGTACTCCTTTTGGTCTGATCTACCCTTACATTTTATATCAAGAGACAGTATAGGACCACATCTAGTGGTTTTCTTCTTGTAGCATCTTAGCGAGCTCAACTTGGTCGCTTGGTACTATAGAGAAACATGATGCTCAAGGAATCGAAGTGATAGCAAACCAGAATATATTTCCAAAGACTCACGTCAATATATAGCAGGTTTGGGAGCACAAGATAAACAGCATAGTCTGCAAGCTTCCCACAAGGTATTTCGTAGTGATAGCTTGTCATTCATGTCACGTTTGACATCCGCGAGGCCTGTTTATTGCAAGTTCTTGGCTCACAGACACATGCTGCCCCTTTCTCGATCAGTTTACTCAAGGCAATCATCGCACATGGCTAGGATAACAGCATTGGTGGTCACAAGAGACATGACGATTCATGTCTTTGTCGTTGGATCCAGGCACCGGGAACAAAGAATGCCGGAATGACTTGGCTGTCGGGTATCCGCGGCGTAAAGCGGCTGACATCGGTTAACCGCGGAGAAACAGACAAAGCAAAACAGATGGATCATGGATCGGGGGTTTGTTTTTGTCATCTGAGCAAGGAGATAATTTTGATCATAATGAATAGGCATGAAAAGGTTATGAAGTGGTCGCGTGAGCACAAGTAGAATTGGACCAGAGAGTATGTGAAGTTATATAGTTTTTGAATTTTTGGTTGTAGTATGCTCTGAAGGGGTATTTGCTATCGCTGAAGAAACTGCCACTGCCCTTGAGGGTAAAAAGAAGCATCTATGATGGTGAAAAAGGAAACGCCATATCCCATCCAGGGAGTTGAACGCCAGTACATCGCTATAACACCGTGGAAATGCTTGTTGTAAAAAAGAACTCATCATCGCTGGCTCGCTGGCCGGTTCGCAAAAGACGCCTCATTTTGCCAACATCGTTATCATCATCGGAGGTAGAGAAAAAGGTAGAGAGGAAGAAAGGGAGAGAGAATGCTTAGGCAAGACCGAAAGTGGCCTTCATGCGGCGCCAGATCTCACCACGCATAGCATCCCTGCTCTCGACAGTGCGAGTGGCGGCGTCCTTGTTCTCAGCGGCGCGACGGAGAAGGTAGTTCAGGCAGTCGGTCATGGAACCCCAGGCAGTCAACTTGTAAGCACGGGGAATGTCGACCATCTCCTCCGGTTTGGCTTGAGTGGCGCTGATCAGTTCGCAGCTAACCTCGTCGGCCATGCCCTGAAGCTGAGCGTAGGCGCAGGGGACTCTCTCCTCACCGGAACGAAGTTGGTTGGTGCGGATTGCTTGAGCCTTGCGGACAGAGTCGGCATTGTGAGTTGCGAGAACGAGACCAACGTTGCGAGGGAAGACACCATCGTCGGAAGAGATGGGCTTGACAACGTCGTTGAAAGTGCGGGTAAGAACTGCTTCGGCCATGCCGTCGTAGGCACGGTGGGTGTCCTGGATGGTGTCCCAGATCTTCTCGCGAGGCTCAGAGTGCAGATAGGCGCCACGAACGAGCTTGACACCCAGAGTGAAACCTTCGGTCTTGGCCTGGTGGAGGTGGTTGGAGAGAGAAGCGGGTGCGCCCTTGAGGTAGCATTGGTAAGTGTTGTAGAGGACGATGTTATCGGGCTTGTTGTAAATCTTCTGCAAGTTCAAGGTCCAGGCGTCAATCATTGGGTTGGTGGTGGTTTCTTCGGCAGAGGGAACGAGAGCGATACGCTTGGCCGAAGCGGCGTCACAGATCTCCTTCATAGCTTTGTCCATGATATCGATGGGCTGCTTGCCCTGCTTGAGCAGCTGCATTGCGTAGCCGCCCATACCGGACCACTTCAGACCGATGATGTCGCCGGGCTGGGCAGCCTCGACAGTCTCCATAAGACCCTTTCTCCACATGTCGACATCGCCAGCAGTGTCGTCGGAAGGAACGTCGGAGAGAATTTCACGAGCGTACTCGAAAATGACACCAGAGTAGCCCAGACTTTGCAATTGAGCGCGGGTAGCACGGACTTCGGCCTTTGTCTCACCGCCGCAGAATTGCTTGTAGAAAGTCTCTCTGAGCACCATCTTGAGCAGAGGGTTGCGCTCGACGTTGAAGATGGGGCCCTTGGCGTGGATCATGGCGGTAAGAGCCTTGAAGCAGACGGACAAAAGTGCAGGCTTGCAAGAAATCGAGGTAATCATGTAGGTTCTCAGGACGGTGGAGAGAGGGAGAACGGCAAGAGCCGGAGTCTTGTTGGTCTTAGTGACCTTTGATCCAGGGACATGCTTGGGGATGGTAGCCACCTGAGGAGCAGTCATAGCGTGTTGCTCAGCCGGGGTGCTGTGCATGTGTCTGACAGACATCGAGAAGGGAGTTGCGACGCGGCCATTCAGGCGGCGTACCATGTTGGAGCGCAGCTTGAGCGAAGACATGTTGTCGTCCTGTGTGCGATATCTTCCTGAGGGCTGCAAAAAGGTCGATAAGTTCACTTGAGTCTCCCCCAGCAGAAGGCCATCTGCCTTTAATACTGAGTCCCATGACCCTTATGCCGCCGTTCTCCTTGTTCACTTGCCTCGCGGCTACCCTCGGTCTTGCGTGTTGACGTTGATAAGAGAAAGTTGGCGGTCTTTGTTCTCCCGCTGGCGCGATACTCGATCGGGCCTGTTCCCCAGCTTACGCTAGCCACATCAGGCTTCGCTCGGCTACAGTTTGCTGTCGCACCACGAGTCCACATCGATTGCAGAATCTCTCCACCAATTCTCGACACAATTTTGTCGCCTTGGTAATCAGACACCTTCGGCTTTCCTGACTGTCATCTCGGTCTTGTTGAACGGCCTGTGTCGGTCTTGGATGGGATGCTCCCTCTTTACTTCATCTCCGCACCTCGCTCCTTCTCCATTTCTTCGCTGCGAGTTCGGAGAAAGCTGATCACGATGATTCGAAACTGCTGAGTATCCACCTCGCCCATACACTCCTCTACCGTCGATATCCGAGCATCACTTGTGCCTTCTGTCTTCGTGCATGATGTAAGGCAGCCTTGAAGCTGTTGACGCTTGCTCGCGGCGTATGCCTTGCCATCGTCCGACGGCTCTCGTGACTTTGCATCACCAACCGTCACATCACCTCGACATCGCCCAAGCCTGCTTGCTGTCGTGCTGTCGCATGCATACCCAATTAAGCAGCGAATCTGCATATGCATACGAACAACAGCAGCCTGAAGGCTGTCGTGGCAGCTAAAAGATCCGTTTGGCGCATGGTCCTTGGTCGTTTGCTCAGAACTTTGCATCGGTCCGGGGAAAACTCTTCGACCACTTCTACGCTCCGGACGGTCATCAGCTCTCGACAACATCGCCATGAAAGTTCAACAAATTTCATGGCGCAAAACGACAGTGATGGTGTCTTTTGTTCAAGGCTCTCGATGACGCGCAAGCTGTGATCTCTGCGCCCTCAACCATTATCGACGCGTTCGCCTATCTTTGCAATCCCAGCAATTCAGACAGCTCTCGAAAGCACATCAGAAAATTTGTTCTTTCCGACATTTTGTCGCCTGACATGCGTCGTTCTTAGAGTTGTAAGCAGTGATGGTACTCTGTCGGTACCACAAACTAGGACCTCGATCTGACAGTATCCGGTAGCGTATCTTGACTGCCTCTGCTTGAGTGACGCCAAAACAACTCCCTGGATACTACCGTGTTTGTCAGCACTAACAACTGACATTGACAAAGCTGGGTCCGGCCATCGCAGAAGCTCACAAACCGTAGATGCACAAGCTCAGCCGACGCCTTGTGGAATATTTTTACCAGATGCGTGGTGTCCGCTCGTCAAAAGTGTCCCAAACGGAAGTGCCAGATGCAGACGCCGAAAGCGTATCGATCTCAGATTCGACGTCAGAAGGATTCTCATGCTCGGTTATCTACTCTTTGGCATATCCCTCACTGTTATGTCGCAATCGCAACAGTAAGCCTTGTGCTTGAGCTCGATACACGAAGGCTGTTCTTCATTGCTGTTGTTCTTGGAGCGCGACAGAGTGATGGCTATTGTGGTTCTCCAGCTGCATCGAGGCAATCACGTACACACAGTGCTGATCAACTCAACGCCTGTGCTTCTTTGCTCGTCCGGAGATGCCTCTGTGGTGAGATCCAGCATCGCTCTACCCTGCGGCTTCCTTCTCAACACAGGCCAAACGTCGTCATCAACGATCTAGTTCATCGCAGAGACGAGCTCAGGCTAGACCTTGTCTGAGTTGTCAAGGCCCGATTCGACTTGCAGATCGTCGCCATGGCTCCTTCGCGGATCGTTTCTGCGACATTCTCACCTGCTGCATATCACAATCAGCTCCCGTTCAAGAGTTACATGCCAGGAAGATTTCAATCTCTGAAAGGTGTTCAGACCAGGGCTGTGTCTACCGTGAAGCCATGCCCTCAAGGACCAGGGAGCTAAGGGCATACACAGCTAGGCAGTAAGGAAGAGTGTCGTCATGCGCCATCTTGGAGTCGACAAAAATAGAAGTCTCACCTGCCACAAAGAGTCTGCCCATATGCCGGTACGTTTAGGTACGAGTTGTACTGTTTTTGTCGTGAACAACGGACAAGCGCAACGATACAAATCGCCTCTTCCTGAGCCTCATGATGTCAGCGTAAGCTCATCAGATATCATCAAACTCTTGCCGCCGCGCGAATGTTGCTCAGGCATTTGCATGGTATCTTTCGCCCATCACGAGTCACTCAAGATTGGTTTTTGCTCGAGGAACTAGGAGTGACTGCAACCAATCCTTTTGCGAGTGATCCCGCTCTTTGACGTTCGCCTCATGTATCATCATCGCAACTTGCAAGCGGCAATAAAAGACGAAACAACCTACCACTCTTCGGAACCGACTGTCTGGATCGTCATCAGCTGTACGCAGATCCGACACCGTCTTGTCCTTGTTTGCATTATCTGTAGTCTTGCACACGGTCAGTACCTGCTTCGTTTCGATCTTGCGATAGTTAAGGGAGAACGAAAGGCTGCAGGGCTCTCTCTTTGGTCTGGTCAAGTATAAAACTCTTACGTTCGAATCGCCGCGGCCGAAGCATTTTCCAAGTGGGGGATACACCACTCCGCCGAATCGAATCAGGCTGTCCTACATCCCACATCGTCAGTGCGAAGCTCTCTTCAGCAACGAAGTGTTGTTACAATTCAAGGAAGTCGGAAAGATGACACTGTTCTGCCTGCAAACCATCATTTCATGTCAGCCATGTTCTGCAAATATTCAGATGGTACAAAGAGAGAAGAAGAACAGTTCAGAAGTGCCAAGCGGCCGTCTTCTTCTGTCATCCGCCAAGTCGACTCAAGAGCAAGAGACATTGAGCTCATCATAACTGTCAAGGAAGGTCTAGGGGCAAACTTGCCGGACGAAGTAGTATCCTCTTGGCTTGAGACGACGTCGCCATTGTTGCATGGATTAGGGCGCGGTCTCGACATCCGATGCCCTCCTTACTGCCAAGTCGCTGTCGAAAGTATCAGTCAGAGTCTCTTCGCCTTTTGGTGGAGCTCGAGGAAGGAAAATCAAGCCAATCAGAGTTGCTAAGCAGCGCTCGTTTTTCTCATACACAAAGTCGAAAGGACAAGGAAGAGGAGATCATCACGGCATCAGAGGTGGTTTGATCATTGAACTTACTGGAGCATCCTGAACCTTGGATCTACACCATACTTGCAGCATTTCATCGACAGCTTCCAGAAATGGGTTCTTGCATCTCGACCTGCAGATACGAATCAGTCAATGTTCTTGAACGACTCAATGTAACGAGAATTCAAGATTGAAGCCGATCAGAAGTGCCCCACGGGCTGAGGGTTTCTTCACTCCCACGTCTGACAAAGAAAGACCATTTTTTTGACATCATGTCGGCTTTTGGGAGGGTCGTAAAAGACAGCCAACTGACCAAGACTCGCCGCCCATATCAAAGGCTGAGGATGACTGCGAGAAGTCATCAGTGAAAGTTTACCTTCCGAAGCTTGAGTAAATCGAGTATATCGAAAAAGCTGTCAGAGAAAAGAGAGATAGAGAGAGAAAAGAGGTGTCGTCAGGGTTCGGATCGACGAGTCATCTTTGTTCATCACGCAGGAGTTCGAGGATGCAATGAGAGAGCACTCAACGTACCTGTTCCTCTCTTCCAACGTCAAGGGTCCTGCTAGACGCTAAACCCCAGCGACATTGGCTTACCAGACTTCGGGCCCAGGCAAGGATTGTCAGACAGGCGAATGTAGATCTGAGAGTGGAGATGAGCTTCTGACATCCGGCCGCTGTCCGTCGAATCATCCCGAGAGGTCGAGAGCAACCTGCCTCTTGCATTCACCCGACTGAATTGTACGCTTCTTTTCTTTCTTCCCTTTGACGGAAGTCCGGCTCTTGCAGTTGCTGCCATCCACTGTGGTGTTTGATCGACAGCCTCGTGATGAAGCGGCAGCGAGGAGTTTTACGGCTTGCGATGGCGAGATCAGTATCAATGTAAGGCCACAAGTCAGCAAGATTGTCTTCAGCATCATGCAATCCAGGCAAGGAACTGACTTACCCATTACTGTTCAGAGCTTTGAGTGCATTGATCAAGTGGCACATCTCTGCTGCAGAGGTCACACAATGGCAAGTACCTAAGATATGGTCAGCACTCACCCTCTTTCGGATTTTGTAGTGATGGAAGCGGCAATGGGTTTCCAATTAGAAGCCCTGCATAGCTCGCCACAGAGATCAGGTTAAGTACCCAGGTGATGTTTGATCATCATGGAAGGTTGCTCGGGTTGCGTAAAAGAAGAGAATGTACCAGCACTCAGAGCGGTCCGCTTTTGCAAAGCAAGAGTGCTTCACCAGTCTTCTGTGTCCGCAAGCGACAATATGAAGGCCTGAAAAGTGTCCAGTAACTGTACCGTCCACAAAGACACTAGCAGCAAGCTCTTCAGATCACTCCACCAAGGTGTGAGCTCCGTCATGATAATTCAGGATTGAACAACGTTCTCCTCATGAAGCGAAGGTGGTGTTGAATGCCGCAGGAAGACTGACCAATCTCGTCGGTCCCGGAGTGGGGTTGCAGCAAGCTACTGGCAAACGGGACTGCAAGGCCAATTCAGCGCATCTGAGTGCAGAGCAAAGCGCAAAACTCTACCAATAAGTCAGCCAATCGACCAGGGTTCATTCGATAACATGAGATGCGGATGAGCTGTATGCTCTTCGACCCGACCTGTTTCATAAAACACTGGCCAGAGAAGCACAAAGTCTGGCACTGAGAGCGAAGAAGCATCGTGGTTTGATATTGGCTGCTGAGGCACACTAACGGCAAGTTAGCCGCTAGAGCACATCATAGCCGTGAAGGAGTGGTGTGTGGAAGGGAGAGACTTGACAAACCTGAATGAATGTAGAATGCGCGAAGATGGTAGATGGTGCTGTTGATGAAGATCTACTATCACCAACCAGAGCGAAAACCATTGGCAATGACCAGTGCAATTGTGCGCGCAGTGGAAGCTGTGCGCAGAATAGGCATGACGAGTGCCGCAAATGGGATCAGACAGAAGATGGCGTAAAGTCATGGTTCTGTTAGATCCTCGCGCGCTCTCTCGCACAGTCAGCATCGACAAGACTGGTCAGAGAAGGACTCTGTTGACCTGCTCATCGTTAATAGCAAACGCTGTAGTCGATGGTTGCAATTCTCGATGATGTGTGTCGAGTTGAGGCGTGATGGCGGGACGAGAAGTGTGGACAACTCAAGTCAGAGCTCACCCAATACACCTCGCTCCGTGCAAGGATCTCCGCCTTGGCAATTACCATCGCGAAGCGATGAAGGCCGCAGAAACGCTCCAGGCTTAGCACTGTCGGAAAGTGTAAAGCTTCTCCTAGGCGTCAAAGGCTGGAGAGTTCAGAACAGAAGACACTGCTGCCTGGCAAGCGAAACGAATCTGTAAAGGGCATTTGCAGACAAGTCAGCCCCAAGTGAGAAAGTGCAAAGGCTCTTCGCTCCTTCCATTGTCGTGCAATAGAGGCCGAGATGAGTCTACTCTGCCAAAGCGGCAAACGTCAGCACAATGGGAGCTCCTATTTCGGTAAAGAGGAACCAGCTCGAAAGTCACTCAACCACGATGCTGTTCTTACATTCGAGGCAAGCGCGAAAGCCCCAATTCTATACGTAACAGAGTGTCTTCCTGCTTGTCGTGTGGTAAACTTGTCCTGCAGCGAAGAAAGATACCTTTCTACTGCGATATTCGTCTATCTCAAAGCATTGCAAGTCATTCGTGGTGGTAGCCAAAGACCTCATACTGCTGCAAGAGATCGCTAGCTCAGGCAACTCACACGACCGTCCCCCGCTCTGTCGGTGAGCATCCAACAAGGAACTTTGATTAGGTTCCTCCGACAAATTCACTCCTGATCTGATATGTTGTTACAACCTCGAAGATGTCGGGCTTTCTCCTTGATTTATTTGACGTTTCTGCAAAGCTGAGATATGCTTTCCGGAAACCTGGATGTCTTATCCTGTTTGCTGAGGGCTGCTTGTATCCTGTTGCTCCAGCACGGCTGTCATCCTCACAACCAGCTGCTAAGATGCATGGTTGTTTCTCCATCTGTTCAGCAGATCACTGAGACTTCCTATCACCAATCAAAGAAGACCCTCTTTCGAAAACTTCATCTCGACACTCCAAT
Organism: Aureobasidium uvarum; assembly: GCA_903853725.1. NCBI lineage: Eukaryota > Fungi > Ascomycota > Dothideomycetes > Dothideales > Saccotheciaceae > Aureobasidium > Aureobasidium uvarum. The sequence continues at coordinate 739,526 of CAINUL010000008.1, read as the reverse complement.
CTTCTTCTCGTCAAGAAGCGAAACGTCAAAGATGTCTTCGGACTCCATGCCTTCTCCACTGCAAGACACGGCAAAGTTGTTCGATCTTTCGGACAGGGCCGTGAATGCAGAGCACATACTGCTATACCCAAAGCAAACACTGCACATCTGCTCTGACTGCCGCAGAAACTCGCGTAGGCTTCAAACCTCCAAACATGGCCTCTGAGAGGTAAGAGCACATAGGTAGAGGGCTATGAACGGCAAAATCCTGTGGCCTTTCTCATCACCCATATCTTCTCTCTGCATGCGCAGTACAAGTCGCAAACAATCTGAAGTCTTCTGCCTTCCCACTGAGAGCCAGGATGATCGTGCGCAAAGGAGCATGAACGAGAAAAAGTTCATTACCTATCCCTCATCTTCTGCACTCTTTCTCTTGCGCAGCGCAAGCCGCAGACGTTCTTGAACTTTCAAATTGGTTGTTGAGAGTCTTAGCGTCAGTCAAAGGAGTGTGAACATCAGGATTGTCAAGCAGGTCTCGATTGCTATATATTCTATCTCAACCACGCAGCGAAAGTCGCAAACGCTCTGGAACCTTTGAGGTGCCCGCTGAGAGCTTGACACTGGCATCTTTGTGGTCTTTGACTCCTGAACAGAGATTTTCGACCCCTGATGAACTCTGACAAACCACCACAGTTACGGTAGCTCTTTTCAATTTGCGCTGAAGTGCGCGCACATAAACAGTTGACTGCAGGGAACAAAGCTGGCAGTGACTTCACCTTCTGCTTACAGACCTGCATCTCATCTGGCGCTGCACAAGGAGGATGTTCAACATCACCTGCTCCTTTTTCTTCTGCATCATATGCTGGCGAATTCTTTCTTGTCTTTCGCGAACACTCAATGGACGATCGTCCCTGAGGTTGTAGGTGCTAACAGCAAGCATGTTACCGCTGAGGCTTCTTACTTGCTGGTTGTCGAGCTGTGTTAGTTCAACGAGCTCCAAGTAGCGGCGGATGAGAGGTCTTGCTGGCGTCGCTTGTTGTCTCGCTGGCCATGTCAAGTCGGCTCCTGCTTGTGCTTGAGAAAGTCCGATTCCCTGGTCACATCGATGCGAGCGAGAATGCACTTGGTGTTCAAGTCGTCCTTCTCGTGACCTCTGACGATGGTGGGGTGGACGTGTTCAACGACATTGTTGACAAGGAGGTCGAGCATCTCATATTTCATCCATTGATGTTGTCCAGGTTGTTCTCGAGGTGCTCTTCTTGCCCTTTTGAGGCCCCGAGCAATCCAAGCATCTCGTTGTCAAGAACGTACTCAGCGAGGTCAGAGACGGACTCGCGCATCTTGCGATTCTCAGCAAGGACGGCATCAAGGTCTTCGCGAGTACTGCGGTTATCAGCGAAGATGTGATCGACAGTGTTACGAGTAGCAGCCAAGAGATCCTGGTTGCGGAATCCAATGTTGGCGAGACGGTCAACCTTGCCAGAGACAAGACTGATTCTGTGCAGCTGGTTCTCTTGGAAATTGTGCATGACATCGTTCGTCTTCTTGTGGCGCTGTATCATCAAGTGTTGGTCCAAGTCGAGAGGCTGAGAAGTAGTGCTGGTGCCAAAGTTGTTCTGCTTGGCGTATAAATCGGGAGATCTCATAGTTGCGGTGTAGCGACCTCTCTCAAAGTTACTGTCGCCGTCGACACCGAGAGTGGTGCCGTTGTCGTGGTTGTAGTAGTACTCGGCAGCGTTCTGGCTGAGCTCAATGCCCAGACCACCAATCTTCGTGTAACGCTGACGATGAGAGCGACCACAGCACAGCAACACTGGAACTTTGCACCGAGATGCGCGCCCGCGAACATTTGACGACGAGGAACAGAGGCTGAAGACAGATTCCACCTTGCGTTCGCGAGCGCGCATCCCGAGATGGCGTTATATGAAAGAGGATGTTGAAGAGTCTTCTTAGACCAGCCCAGCAACTGCCCCTTGACCTTCTTCTAGTTCGGCCTAGGTTCAACTCTCTAGCCTCATATGAAGACGTTCTTAATCTTCTTGATGGCGTCTCCGACGTTGTCGGAGAGAGCATCGCGCGTGCGCTTGGGAGGAAGAGGGTAGGAGTCGTAGGTGCACTTGCCAGGGCCGGGNCTCGGGCTCAGGCAGCTCTGTGTCATCGTCAGCATCGTCAACTTGGATAGACAAGAAAGTGTCAAGAACTCACTGCCATTGACGCGGACGTAGTCGGCAAGGTGCTCCTCGGGCAGCTTGATGGCGTTGGCAGCAACCTGAATCTGGCGGAGGGTGATGTCGCCGTTTTTAAGGTCGGCCATGTACTTCTTAACATCAAAGGCCTTGCGAGGAGTGATGAATTAGGCCTTGCTATCAACCAGCAGGGAGTTGTTGCTGTTGACGCGCTCAGCTGCCATCTCGTCAACTCCCATGGAGGCGATGCGGGCATGAGCCTCGTCGAGAGCTCTGATAATGTTGGAGAAGGTAGTGCATCTACCTCTCCACTCTCGTGCTTCATCAAGATTGATGTTGTCCAGGTTGTTCTCGAGGCCTAGAGACGAGTATACACGTCATGGCCACCGACAGGAGCAATGGCCCCGGCCCAAGCCACATATTCGATTGCCTGGAGCCAGGGCTCTTGTTGAATTTCTGATCAGCTGCCCCTGCCGGTGAAAACGTCGCGGTCCCAGCCCAAGCCACCTCTTCAATTGCCTGGAGCGGGGATTGGACGGTGCAAAACCGAACAAAAGTCCTCGATGATCGAATGAACGACGGAAGCCTGGCTTTTGAGCTCTCCATACATGCACTCGTCCCACTTCTGACATCTGGGGCCCTCGGGCTTGCGAACGAAGTCCGACATCAGCAGCTTCCTCTGATCACCAAGGGTTCTGACCGGGTTGTAGGCGCTAGGCCGGGGTAGGTGCTCGTTGGTNATGCCGGCCTCGTGTCTCTGAGCTTCGGTCATGTCCTCGCCGGCCTTGATGAAGCGGCCGACATCTTCAGACGCCTTGAGCTCGACAATGTCATGGTCAGGGCGCTTTAGATCGTCGCAGTAGGGNGTGTCGAGAGACAGCCAAAGGTGGGGGTCTAGGTGCTCGAGGATCTTGTAGAGCGCCTTGAGCTTCTTGGACACCATCTTCTTGTCGATCAAACTTTTTGATCCTGGGCCAGTCACCTATTCAATTGCCCGAGCCCAGGATCAAAGTTGTTGATGCCGGCCTTGAAAATGTCCAGGTTGTTCTCGAGAATCTCTGCTGGGTCCCAGGCCAGCCACCTCTCCAATTGCCTGGACCTAGGACCTCCATCTTTTGTGTCAGTTAACGACACTGTAGAGAGAATGAGAGTCTCTGCCTTAGCCTCGTCTCCGATCTTGGAAGGAGGCTGGTAGGTAATGGCAAGAAGCAGATCACCCTCGAGCAAGTCGCCAGCAATGCATTAAGGAGTCTTGGCCTTCTCGGCAGACTTGGGAGAGTGCTTGTCAAGCTGTGGGCTGCGGAAGAGTTCAGTCGGCATGGGGGAGATTGGAACTCCTCATCGATCTCTTTGACGAGCTAGCTCCGTGCACGAGGACCAGCGACAGCGGTGTTGCAAGGTGTTGTTCGAGTTTGATGAGACAAGCCTGAAGCAAGCCAAGAAGTGGTCTGGTATGACTGTGTCAACTCAGAGAGAAATGTCGCGCCGAGAGCCCCAAAGTTAGAAGGTGAAGGGAGGGCTTTGACCCGACTCCGAATGACCCAAGCCACGAGGTTGCTTCGACCCGAGAATATGAAAGGGGCTCGAACTGGATACTGAAGCGACTCTGTTGTTGGAAACACTGCTCGATGCCGTCAAGGCCAGAGGTTGAGTGGCATTGCCGCTGAACGGACTCCGAATCGACCCGTGTCGCGACGTCGCTCTGACCCTGGGTATCTGTAGAGAAAGCTCGACCAGAAATACTGCCGGCAGCCACGAGGCTCAAGTCGCAGCGGTCGACGAACTCGGAGGGCAGTGCAGAGAAGCCCACAATCGGCAAAGATCTGACTCGGGTGTTTGCCGAAGCGTCATATCCACATCGAGAAGCAAAGAGTGACTTCGGAAGAGCATACAGCAAGGACCGACCCATGGATTCCGATACAAAGGTGTCTCAAATCTATCCCTAGTCAGTACAGATCTTCACCTGTTTGAGTGACAGAAGACATACCAAGATGAAGAGCAAGAAGGCAGCAGTGTACTCCGAGGCAGCTGAGCGCCTCGGAGGACAGAAGGTTGGAGAGTTGCAATAGCAGTCGAGGTTGTGTTTCTTGTTTTCGAAGAGAATGGCTGAAGAGGAAAGCTCAAGCAGAACCACAAATGAGGTTGCCCTGCGTTGAGAAGCATGACTCATGGCCTGTGCCAAAACTTTGAAGCTAATGACGTGAGGAGATGCTCGACCATGCCGCACCTGAGGCATGTTGTCCGAAACCCGGAAGGAAAGAGCACACCTCGAGTCTGCAAGGAAATCATGTCGTTGGACTTAGCTTGTCAAGTGCAATCACGTGCGATGCTTGCGAGGTCTAGCGTGATAGGTATGCGCAGAGATCTGCTATGCTGAGAAAGAGACAATGCCGCGAAGAGCGAGCCCCTCGACACGCAGCCTGAGTCCGACCCTTGGAAGGCCGAACAACGTATGGTCTGGTGTGAGGTCAGCAGAGATCTATATAAGCCATGTCACGAAGACAAACCAGGATTACTTGTGACCAGGGCAGCGAAGCCAAGGAGATGTGATGCGAGCAGACACCCAAAAGACACGCATGCACTTGGCTGATTTTCTTGGATGATGACGACTGTTGATGCTGCTCTGTCAAGTCAGTCGAGGTGGCTTTGAAGATCTCCGGATGAAGAAACGCATACCTGGATAGCAGACTCAATGTTCACAAAGCTGAGCAGCTGGACGAACTGAGCAGAGGCAAGTCATGTTGAGCAAAGAAGATCTTGCGAAGATCAGCGCAAGAGCGCATAGCTTGACAGACTCGGAGTTAATGACCGCGAATGCTGGCTAGTCGAGTCAGTAACGGTTGCAGTTGACTTGATAAAGAAGAGGCCGTCTACCTGGAGCGGCAGAGCTGCAGAGTATGGCACGTGCGTGCAGGCGCTCTCAGTCTGATGAGAGCATGCGACTCTAGATGGTCATGTCTCCGATCTTGCGGTGACGCAAAGCAAGAACAGTCTGCGCTGTACAAACCACTCTAGCACAAGCGGACGTATGGCCCAGTCATAGAGAAGAGCAGGCGGCAGTGTTGACTGGTTCTTAAAGCAGAAAAAAAGAAGTAAGAAGAGACAGAAGTTCTGTGAAGAAGAGAGCAAAGCTCGAACGCAAGGACGGGTGATGAAAATCCGTAAGTTGCGTTTTCTGCTTTGCGATGATGGCCGAAGCTCAAGGCGTCTATCACCCCTGAAGTGATGCTACAGGGAGCCGACAATGACCTTTTATCAAAGTTGTATATGAGGACTTGAGGCATTCTCATTCTGATCAGGGCTACCACCTCAGATGTGCCACAAAGAGGCTTCATGACTGGGGAAAATACAGAGTCTACAAGTGTCACAGTCATTGAGTACCTCTCTACATCACGGACAGTCTATGGAAGGCCCAAGACGTAGCAATACAGTCAACTCATTGTCTAAGAAACTCTGGCAGCATCTCTTCTGACAGATGGAAAGTCTGCTAGCAGGACCATCACATCGTTGAACCTCTTTCTATGCTCAGTTCTCTGAACAAGGTAGCTGCTAATTGTCACCTGTATCTGAAACGTGGTGCTTTCCTTGTGGCACAAAAGAGCTGCCAATATACGTCGTCGTGTTTACGGACGGTGCTTGTATCAGCCTGAGAGTGAATGCATCTTGCTTGCTCTTGGAAGGAATCATCTCCTCCTCATCATAAGGCATGATAAACACAACACAAAGTACTGCTCGGCACAGAGCATGAAGTGCCAAACACAAACATTCCAGATTCTTCTTCAGCTCCCAGTCAAAGACCAGAAGACACTGATGAAAAAGTGTTTGTCCACAGAGACCGAAAGTCTCTGTCAACTTTGTGTTCCAAAAATTGGATGGAGCGAACTCCATTACAAGCCTAGCAACCTATAGAAATGTCAGCATCCCATAGGTCTTCACCTAGAAGGTGTAGAAGGTTGAAGAAAGAAAAGAGAGACAGAGCAGCTCGGGACTGGCTTTTTATACCTGCTGGCTGGGAACTCGATTACCTCAGCGCCTGTGGTCAGCGCTTCTCGCGTTTTTGCTATAGCCGTCCTACAGCGAATGAGAGTGTTCGAATTCGCAATGCTGTTTTCCAGGTCACTTCTGATACCGATCTTTGAAGAGACATCCCCTGGTCAAGCTACTCCTTGTCCTGCACTAATGCCCTCCTTTGAAGCCTGTTACATGAACTGCCAGGCTGGAGAAGATAGCTGCTCTGACATGGCACTGAGCTTTCCCTGAGTACATGCATGCTCTGGTGCTCGCCTTCATGCAGCCTGGATGCTGTATACTGGTATAGAGATGTGTGACTGCTGTCTCCTCTATCTCTCTCCTCGCCACTTTCTAGCCATAACAATGTGAACATTTTCTGTTTCCTCACAATGTGACTGCTGCCTTCTCGTCCTGTTCACTCTATTCGTCAATAGCATGTGAAGACGGTCCACGCTCGACGCTTCCAAATCCACACAACAAAACCAGCCAGCTTCCTTTCTTTCTCCTCTTCTTCCACCATGGCTATCAAGAGAGGCCACCGAGGCACCTCTCGCCAGCGCCTCCGCAGGCACTGGCGAGAGGCAATCAAACGCCTCGAGCATAGAGCTGCTGCCGCCGCCGCCATCACCACCATCGAGCCTCAGGCTCCTGTCGACTTCTCCGCCGGCGTAAGCTTTCGCAGCAACGAGATATTTTGATGATAGACTAATGCGTTGCTGCAGCTCCCTTCGCCTCCCTCGTCGCCTCCTCCTCCTCCGCCCCCTCGCGGCCCGGCATTGGTAAGTCCCACTCCTGACTCTGCTTTTAGAGGGGTCTGAACTTGGTACTGATGCAGTACACTACAGCGCCGTTATTCTCCTCCTCCCTTGGGATGGAGAGATCCTCCTGCTCCTCCCTCGGCCCCTCGCCCTCGTCCTCGCAACCTCCCTCTGGATTCGTGGCCGTCCCGCTGCTGTGTAAGTTTGATGTGTCTCGTGTCGTGGTTCAGGAACATCTTACTGACTGTGTTGTCGTAGGAGATGAACGAGGAAGCAAGCTCTTGTCTGAGGGACATTAAACCATCCGACCACGGGTCGTTAAGCATGTACAAAATCAACTTCGTTTCTTCGCTCTCCTGATATGATTTCCCTTTTGTGCTTTGTTGTGATTCCGACGTGACTTTGTGTACACGTGTGTTTGAGAAGAAGCTTAGGAATAGCCTTGTATCTGTACCTCATCTCCTGCTTTCTTATGTATCATCACAAGGTTACTTGAGTTTGGAGATTTCTGTGACTTTCTACTGTCATGTTTCATCTTCTCAATGCCCCATGGAGGGCAAGAATCTCATTCAAACGACATTCACTCTCTACTGTCTTTCCGTCCCAATAGTATACCATAAGAATACAGAGACTGGTCTGAGATCAAGAAAGGTCCAGAGAATGTCTGTCGAGTGTCTTCTGGAAACCCTATCTTCTACTACACATGCCAGATTTTGAACCCCTTTTATGACTTTCTACTGTTACATATTCTTCCATCAAGACCCCTAGGAGAGCATGAATCTCATTGAGATAGAATCTACTCCCTATCATCTTTGCATCCTCACAGTATACTGTAGAAATGCATAAATTCCTCTGCGATCAAAGAAAAGTCAAAGGAAAGCCTCGTAGGTCTGTCTTCCTCTGGAGATGTTTTTCACTACTCAGAGATGAACTTCGGACGTTCTTGTGACTTTCTGTAGCTACATACTACCTTGTTCATGGCCCACGGAGAGCTTGGCTCTGAGTTTTCTCTCCATGTTGTTTTGTCGTACCAAAGATATACTAAAAAAAAACGGAAAGAGTACTTCCGCATTGGCAAGGGTCTAGAGAAAGCTGCATCATTCATGTAGACAGTTTCATTGGCAGATAACCCGATTGCGAATATGTGCCTTCTTCCTGCCTGATTTGCTGCCTGTGAATTGTGGGAAGCATAGTCTTGTGACAGTCATGTTCTTTCCGAACGCAATCACATCAGAGTATACAATTAATATGGGCTGAACAAGGGGAAAGAGCAATCAACGTTCTTTCTTGCGAGCTCGTAAACATATAAGTCTGTAAAATGCTTCGGCAAAAAGCGCCCAGTCCTGAACACAGACTCCTTTGCCTCGTGTTGTTTGAACAAAAAAGCATCATCAGCAGCAAACTCCGTCCCAGTAATCACATCCCCTTCTCAGAGCCCACCATATACCGCCAAAGCCTTCTGTGCTAGTGCTCCAAAGTCCAACTTGCCTTGGTCTTCGGGCATGTACTCTCCACTTGCGATACAATGTACCTTCATGTTTGGGTGGTACGTCAAGTTTGGCAGCAACTTTGGCGTGATGAGGAAGTACTGTGAGGTATGTTCTGCGCAAGCAATGTCGACCATGCGTGAATGAACCATGCGCTCGTTGCGTGGATCCATTCCTTGGTTGATTTCGTCAACAACACGGAAGGGGGCTCGAGCTAAACTTTGTAGCGCCATGAGATAGAAGATTGTCGACACAGCGCGTTCGCCACCAGATTGACGATGGGAGTCGAGGACGGACAGTTGTTCGTTCTCTCTNGTGGTGTCGGTGTTAGTATGACGTTCAAGAAAATTCTATATCGCTATCACATACCTGAACTTCACCTGAATCTGGATAGCCCATCTGTGGAAATCGTCATCCTCTTTGTAGACCTCAACTTGACCGGCGCAATTGATCTTTGCAAAGTTCTCGCTGAAAGCATCACTGATCTGACCAATGAGTTGGTCGAGCTCAGGCTCCCATTTTTGTCGAACCGAAGTGATGTTTTGTTGCAACTCAATCAGCTCGTTCTCGATGAGTTCGAGTTTACGCTTAGACCTCTCAATATCGCCAGCACGCTTTTCGTACTCGCGAAGGATCTGAGGATTACCTCCGTGCACCATCTCGAGTCGCGCCTTCGTACTGTCAATTTCGGCTTCGTATTCGTCCAGGTTTATCTTGTTGAATTCAGTGTAGATCTCCATTTCTTTGTCCGAGAGGTCCTGTAGCAGGTCGTTGCAAGCCTTGAGTCCAGCTGCCGCAATTTTCTTCAAATTGTCCCTCTCGGTCATCAGAACCCCGACGTCACGTTCTCTCTGTTCGAGATTCTGTCGCACTTCCTCGTTGTGCGCTTTGAGTATCTGGAAGTCGGACTCGGCTTCGATCATCGCAAGACTTGCTTGGAGGAGATCCATTTCCAGCTTCTGCAAGCTCTGGACAGATGAGACGAGGGTTAAAGCATCCTGAGCTCGATCCAGAGCAAGCTTGTCTTGCTTATCCTTGATCTGTTGCACTCGGACTCGGTAGCTTGCTTGACGCTCATCCAAAGCATCACGTTTCGATGCAAACCCAGCAATCCTGACCGGCAGTTTCTGCCACTCGGATCGGGCCTCCTGCGCTTGCTTCTTCTCGGCTTCGAGATCCTTCTTCTGTGCGCCAAGTTCTTGATGCTCACGACCATAGCGAATACTCGTAGCCTTGTGTGCTTCAGCTTGTCTTTGAGCTTCCTGTCGTTCATCCTTGAGTTCGGCGATTGTGTTCTTGTATTCCTGTTCGGCATGTGTATCCACAGGCTGGGAAGTGAAGAAGCGAGCCGTTTTGAGACGCGCTGTGCGCGTCGACGTACCAGCATCGCCGTACTCTCTTCTCCTTGTGACGTTGTAGGTCTCGGTAGGTGTGGCCCAGCTCGAAATCCTACTTGACATCATTCCGTCGAATTGTTGAGAGCTCAACTCTTGGAACGCAACGCCATACATATGGATGTTTCTGTTGTCACAGAGCATGCTGAGAATCTCTTCCGGTCCTTCGAGAAGATCCAGGATGTAGGTATTCAAGCCAAGCTGTCGTAGCTCGTTGTCAGAGTAAGGTTTTTCCCAATAGCTCAGGGGCGTGTCCAGCATTCTCAAGTTGATATCGGACAATCTTTGGTTATTCAGAAGTTCGCGTTGGAGCAGATTGAAATCTTCTTTATGGGTCACTGTTATACAGACCATGTCTGCCTGACCAAGCACTGACTCGATGAGATTGGCAAACCTTGTGTCCTTGACAGAGCACTCGAGAATTGCTGGGCCGAAAACTTTGCCGGTAAATTGCTGTCTATTCTTCTGAATCCAGTCCCAGGCCTTGGCAGTATCCGGAGAAGCATTGTTGAGTTTGTTGACTTGTTGTCCAGCTTTGGATCGAAGCTGTCTCAGGCTGGTTTCTGCCGCACCGATACGTTGATCAAGCGAGTTACATATATTGGCCTTATCGTCTTGCTTGGCGTTCTCGTCTCTTGCAGCATCGGTCTTTTCACGTTGTTGGCGTGAAATGTCTCTGATCTTTTCGTTGAGTGCGGCTACATCAATCGTTGGTGGCTCGTTCTCGACTTGACGCTCCAGACTCTTGATCTGGGCGTCAATGCGAAGGCGCTCTTGCTTGTGCGTCTTGACATTCTTCTTCTCGGCATCAAGCTCTTGGTCACAGGCCTTGTGCTGCTCTGACGCCGTGTGTTGCTTCTTGACTTTTTGTCTGATATCGTCTTGTGCACGTGTGACAAGACGCTGGCGGCGCTTTACAACAGCGTCAATAGCCTTGACGTAGGCATCCTTTGAATTGACAGCAGCCAGAGCAGGCTCACACTCACGCCGCAGTGCTGCAAGGTCATTGTTGGCTTCCTTCCAGCGTTCCTTGGCTTCATGGTAATTCTCCCTTGCGACATTGTAAGCGGGAAAAGGTCGTAGACGTTCCAGAGCAGCAAGCTTTTCTTGTTGTTCGGCACGCTCACGCAGACGCTCAACATCACCACGCTGCATGTTCTGTCGGCCCTCGAGGTTCTTCAAGTTCTCGGTCTGCTGGCCTTGTTCGGCCTGATGCTTTCGTTGATCATTGCGCATGTTTTTGAGCTGGTCATGCCAGTCACTCATGTAGTCGGGCGCAGCAGCTCTCTGGGTCTGAACGAGAAGTTCGATAGGATCCAGGGCGGCAAACTCAACGACACGGTCTTGAGGAAGGAACTGACACAGATTGTCGACCTGGATGGAAAAGGATCGGCAGAGTTCGGCAACGGCCTTCTGGGTGCTGTTCCTGCCATCAATCATAAAGAAGGTCTTGTTGTTCGAGTCTCTTTTGATAATACGCTTGATGACGGGGTTGGTGCGGTGACGGGCGGGGTCGCGCTCGAGTTCGATCTCAATCTCAGCCTCTTTCTGGCCGTGCTTGACGAATTCGGAGGGGTCCTTTGCTCGACCAAGAACGTCAGGTTTGGCTCCAAGACCCAAGCAGATAGCGCAGACCAGGGTGCTCTTTCCAGTGCCGTTGGGACCGATAATCATGTTCAAGCTGGGACCAGGAAGGAATTCGGCCGAGGTGTATGTAACAAAGTCCTTCATGGCGACCCTGACAATAGAGCCAGGTGAATGAGTGAGGGGCGCCGCATCGTTCTGGCCGTTCTCGTAGCTGCGTGGCAGTAAAGGAGTCTGCATNAGGAGATTAGTGAGGGCGCGAGAGACGCAGAGTGGTAGATTATACCTGTGAAGCATGGCCGTTCAAGCGTGGGCGCTTGTCAGATGAAGGCGTCGAGCCGTCGACATGACTCTCGTCGTCTTCGTCATCACGCGGCCTTCGCATGGGCACCAGTCCAGGCATATTTGCAGTTGCGACAGCGATGTACGGCCGAGTCGTAGGACTGAAATGTCGATGTGCTGCCTGGACTGAGAGTGACGCGTTGGGCCAATTGCCGACGCGACGGAAAGTGCAAGGCGCGACACTTTCCCCTCGACCAAGCATTTTGCTGCTAAATACATCCATCATTGCAAAAATAAAGATAAGATTCCAGTGATTGCATGTTTGAAGCTGTCAAATTGTGTGCAAGGCTCATATCTCCTACTTCATGTCTATCCCATCTCAAACGCCTCGTAGTGGTATCAACATGCATCCGTGAAACCCATCATAAACCAACCTTCCAAGCCATAGATACGACTGCAAGGCTGCTAGTCATCGCCTGCGCTATCGTTGTCATCGACGAAACTTCCGTCGACACTTTCCTCACCAGCAATGCTGGTCTGCAAGCTTGCCGTACTGCCAACTCTCTGTAGCTTCATGCGTTTCCGTAGAGGTGTGTTGTCTTCATCGTCTCCGAGCTCGTCTCTTTCTCTCTTGTCCGTCTTTGAATCCGACTTGCCTGGACGCTTCCCAAGCTTTGAACCCTTTACATCTTTCTTCATGCTTTCCTTGAGTCCTCGTTTGAGCACCTTCTTACGCACTCCTCCGGACTTGTCATCGTCTTCGTCCTCATCATCGTCTCCGTTCTTCGAACCACGTGAATGGGGTGTTGGTGTACCACCTCTGCTGCCGAGCGGAGACGCTCCGTTTGCGTTGTTAAGGCGAGCAGCTCTAGCACCTCTGCCTCCGATTCCGAGACACTTCTCCAAGTGTTGGGCAAAGCGCGTGATGAGTAGACTGCGCTTGCATGACGGACAAGTGTGCCACGGGATGTATGTGCCGCCCTTGAGTCTTTCGCCAACCTTGGCAGCCTTCTTGTCAACAGGACCGCCTGTGTTGGGCTGCTCTGCAGAAGGCGAGGGAGGCGCGGTGCCGTGCTCCTTGGAAGCGTTCGATTCGGCCTTCATTCTCTCGCGCTCTTTCTTGGTTGGTGGCTTGTCGCTACCAGCCACTGGGAATGGATTGCCATAGATGTCGTGGCCAGGTCGCGTGGACCACGGTATGTGTGTGCAGTATTGTATCTTCTTGGGAGGATTCACATTTGCTAGAGGAGGATCCAGGAGCCGTGGGAGGTTACATGATGGGCAGATTGGTAGACCTGTCGAGGGGTCGACTGTTCGTAGAAGTAGTTTCTCGCGGCGATGTGTCTGGAGCACCAAGTCGTGGATGACGGTATACAAACAGTCGTTGATGATGCTTTGAGTNCTGCTAGCTAGTCAGCATCAGCTTCTTTTGCCACAGGTTCCGGCGCATACCAAAGACCCAAGGTCGACTTTCGCATCCTGGTCCGAAGACATTCCGTCTGTTGTGGCTCTCAAGGACTGGCGCACCGACTCACGGCATAGGTTGCGATTCAACAGCAACTGGTCTCGAACCTGTCCACCCGAGAAGCTCCTCTATTGTGCAAAGACAGAATGACGATGGTTGTTCGACAAGTTGCGAGTGCAGCTTTAGGGACGCCGACTCGCCGGCTATTCTTGACCGAACCCCGGACGCCCATTCTAGCTCCCGTCATGTTTGTGGGGGTCACTGCTCCATGCAAGCTTGAAGCATGTGAAGAAGGCTCGACGGCTAGATCAAAAGAAAACCATGTACATTTGAAGTCATGCCATTCTACATATGAACCCATCCAATCTAGATGACCAAGTTCATCTGAGTGTCTTCCACACTGTCCTCCGACCCTCCTTCTATGTGCGCAAAACACAAAACGCCTTGTATTGTTACACGACTCGGTCTCCTAGCCTGTCCACTATGACAGAGGAATACCCTCGTACTCGGCGTAGCCCAGAGCGAGGTTCATGTTCTGCAGGCACTGAGTGGCTGCACCCTTGAGCAGGTTGTCGATAGTGGCGTTGATAACGACACGCTTGCCACTACTGTGCACAGCAAAGCCACCAATCTCAACACCGTGCTTGCCAGAGATATTCTTCACAAGGGGGCTCTCGCCAATGACCTTGACAAGCTTCTCGCCGTTGTAGCGGTCTTGGTAGAGCTGACGAATGTCACGAGAAGCCATTGTCTCGGCCAGAGGAATAGAGATGGTGTGGTGGATGCCAGCAAACCAAACAGCGACGTGGGGNATGAAACCAATCTCACGTCCGAGCTGAGCGCTGATCTCTCGCTCGTGGATGTGATCGGTCAAACTGTATGGAATGAGGTTATTAGTGAGGTTGTCTACGTCGTTCTTGGGGCTGGGCTTGGTGCCTGCTCCTGAGTAACCAGAGACACCGAAAACGGTAGGGTTTGCAGGAGCTGCGGCAAGGTAAGGGACCAGAGGAGCGATACCGAGCTGAGCGGCAGTAGCATAACATCCAGGGTTGGCAATACGGGTAGCACCTGCGATCTTGCTACGCTTGACGAGCTCGGGCAGACCGTAGGTCCACGATGAGTCGAAGCGGTAGTCAGCAGACAGATCGACAATGACAGATTCCTTGTGGCTAGAAGCCTCAATGGCGTCGACGAAAGGCTTGCAGACACCGTTGGGCAGGGCCATGACCCAGCAGTCAATCTCGCCAGCATCGGCCATGCGACGAACGTCATCGGGAGAAAGGTTCTCGTATGTGATGTCGCGCTTGGTGTAGCCAGCAAGCTTCTTGCCGTTCAACTCACGTGATGAGACGTGACGGAGGTCCATGTTGGGGTGGCGGTTCAGAAGATCAATCAAAGCCTGGCCAGTGTACCCGCGGGCGCCAATAAGAGCAACCTTGGAAGGGTAGTCTTTGTCCTGGTTTTTGATGCCAAGAGGAGGGTTGGGGTTAGTTGTGGTAGCGTAGCCACGTCTGCTAGGGGTACCAAAGGCACTNGAGGTTTGTTAGTATGTAATATATCACCGAGATTCTAGCACGACTGACCTGCGAACACGCTGCATGTTGCGCGAAGAGAAGGAGCTGGTCGAAAATGCTCTGGTCTGCTGACCAAGCGATTCTCTGTGCTGCTGCAGCTTTTGTGCGACATCCTTGATTCTAAGAGCGCCTGATGCAGCGCGGTGGAGCTGACTCTCGAGGTTGTTATCACCAAACATCTGTCTGCCGTGTTGGATGAACTCGGCCATCAACTCGCGCACTTCCTCGGGTGTCTCAATGCCGTACCAGAAGAGGACCTCACCCTGGCGGGCAATGCTGCCGTCGGCCTTTTCGGAGAACCAAGTCAAATTCTCATCGTCCTGCTTGACGGTCCAGGCAAGCTTGGGGTAGTCGTTCTTTAGGTGCTGGAAGACGTTGTCGGCAATGTTGGAAAGCCATGCGGAACGGGTCATGGTCAGGGTAGCCAAGTGAGCCAGACCGCTAGGGGAGGACGAGTCAGGNGGAAGAACAACAGCAAGAGCCTCCATACCCTCATCGTGGTAGGCGGCGAAAGTCTTGCCCTTGAGGCTGTCGAGGTAGCGGTCAACAACAGCCTCGGCGTCAAGACCCTCACGGTCACGGACAAGAACCTGCTTGAGCTTGTTGACGTCGGAGAATTCGGAGAGTGATGAAGCCTTGTGGAGCTTGGTGCCACGGCGAATCAGGGTTCCGGCGCCGGTGTGAGTGAACAGTTCGCGCTCAAGACTCTCGGGGTGGATGATGGCGACACTGGAAGAGCGAGGCAGGTGGTCAAGGAGGTCCTTGATGTCTCGGATCTTGGAACGGGTGCCGTGGATGACCCAGGGCATGTTCATGTAGCGGTCGTACTCCTCGTCGAGGTTGATAGCCTCGATCAGCTTGCCAGTGTCCTTGTTGTGCAGCCCTCCCTTCTCGGACAGGTATACAATCTTGAGGGGAACAAGGGCCTTGGCCAGCTCGGCAGCAGCCTTGTCGGCGTTGACGTTGAGGAGCTGACCCTCGTTGTTCTCGGCCATGCAGGTGAGGACGGGGATGTAGTTGTCGGCAATGGCGGCATTGATGGGGTCGGTGTTGACCTTGTTGACCTCTCCGACGAACTTCCATGTGTCCTTGTCCTTGTAGTCGGCCATGAGCACGCCCGAAGTGACGGGGCGGGCGCGGACACCCCATGACTCAAGAGCCTCGACAAGCTTGAGGTTCTCCTCGAGGAACAGCTTGCGTGCGACGCCGAGCGTGGGACCATCGGTGATGCGGATGCCCTCGCTGTACTGCGGCTCGATGCCAGCTTCTCCGAGCAGCTTGTTCATCTGGGGGCCGGCTCCGTGGATGATGACGGGGAACAGGCCCATCTGGTTGAGGTTGCGCAACGAGCTGCAGAGGACGTCGATGTAGTCGGTGAGAATGGCACCGCCAACCTTGATGACGGCAAACTTCTGCGACGAGACGGACTGGAACTGCGAGAGGTATTGCTGCACCTCNGCCTGCCCGAACCCGGCTGCGTCAGTGTCTGTCGACCCATGTCTCTGGAGCTGCCGCTATTACTCACGCTTGGATCCAAGGTTCTGAAGCACATTGATGACGGCCGAGCGGGCCGATGTCTCCTCGTGCCGGGTGCCCTTCGAGATAGTGGCATAGCCGCCAGCGAGCGCCGGACGGACAGCTGCTCTGCATGCTGCTGCCGACGACACGCGAGCGGTCCTGGCCCTGCCGAGGGCGCGCATACAAGGACGAGCCAACATAGCGAAGTCTTTGTATCGGGGTGGTGGTTGCGTGGTTCAAAAATCACACGCCGGCCAACATGCAGCAGCCCAATGAGTTCAAGAGGAAAAGCACAGCAGTCCGCTTTGCAAAGGACAAGAAAGTCACAATGCCCAGGTTACATGCGGGCCTTGAGTCGACGCCGATGTTCGGGGCATGCGGCTTTAACTCACCCATTTTCCACAATCTAATCTGATTTTTCGACCCCTCCTTCTCACTGACTCGCGCTCTTGTGTGTCTGACAGGCCTCTATCTTTGTCCTGTCCTCGTTATCGCCTTCGACTCGCTACCCCTCTACTACTGGTCAAAGATATACTACCATAGAGTCACGCAGAAGCAATGCCTTTCTTATACAGCTGCCTCGTAACATAAGATATCGTTATCATCTGTTCTTATATTACATTCTATCATGGATCCGCTTTTCTGCAAATGTTATCGCCCTTGACCAATAGCAATGACACCCTACCAACAACGCCTTCGCTGAAATCAGAATTTGTACACTTCTTTGCCATGTTTTTTCTTTTCTATACTTCCTCCTCGTCAGACGAAGCCTCATCATCGTCATCGCTCTCGTCCCAGCCCTCGGCTTCGAGGCTCGATGATCGAATTCCGAAGCTCAAGGCGAATCCTAAAAGACTAATACCACCGAAAATGCCAAAGGCGAGAGCTTCGCCCTTGGGACGTACGTGGGTTGCTGCAGTGAATAATGATCCAGAGACAAANGGTCCGGCAGCGCGTCCCGCAGCTGAAAGTGTTTGTGCAAGCCCGTTCAGCGTGCCCAAAACTGAGTGATTTGGCGCCGAGTTGGTGATCNNTGTCTCTACAATTAGCGTTTGATACCAGACCGAGAGAGCGTTTGATCTTACCAAAAGCAATGCACTGGTGAGGCCACCGACGGCTGCCACAGTCTTGACGATGAGCACCGCACCGAGCTCAATCCACAGCCAGACTTTGCCTGCTGTTGTGTTGTGTCCAGATCCATCCTTCCCGTCCTTGTAACCGACCCAGGGCATGAGTAAGAATGCAATCACGAAACCGAACAAGCCAACGCGATAGGTCGTCTTATTTCCCACCTTTTCGCGCAGCTTGCCAAAGAGTCCGACTTGGAAGACAATAGTGACGAGTCCAGCAAAGCCCAGTGAGAGACCAATCTCTTCAGGCGACAACCCACGGCCTGTAGGAGGTACTGCTTGTGCAAAGATAGGGTACAGCGAATTGTACGAAATATTGGACAGCTGGAAAATGAGGAACGTAATAAGTAGGAGGATGGTGTCACGATTGAACACGGCAGAGCTGCTAAGCGTTTCGTGATTGCCAGTACCCAGTAAATGGGTAGATTCAGCATCGCTCTCGTCATCAGTCGTGTCTTCTTCTGCACCATCGTTACGGGCGCTGGCAGCTGAGTTGGCGTGTTGCTCATGGCGCCTGACATACGAAGGTTTTCTAGCATTGCCGGTGAACTGCCAAAGCCACGCAAAGAGATTGGAGACTCGTTTGTTGAGAGGCGGTAGGTCCTTGGCTTCTTCCAGAGACTCCTCGAGGAAAATTATGGTCAGGACGAAATCAACAAGCAGAACACCAGCGCTGAGCACGTTTGGGGCAAGATACGGGTATGGGTTAGGCTTGCCGTTCCAGGGGATTGTCTCGAATACAAGCAGTCCACCAACAAGAGGACCAGTGATGCCGCCAATGCCGTAAACAACGGGCAGGTAGGTGAAGGCTCGACTCTGATTGCTTCGGTCGGTAATCTCGCCCAGGCACGTGCTGATAACACCCTGGTTTCCGTTGACCAAGCCCATCAGAGTCTGAGCGAAAATAGCCTGCCACAGGGTCCGGCTGAAGCCAAAGATGACAAAGCAGCAGGCGGTCAAGATGGTGCCCATGAGTACGACGGGCTTCCTGCCAATCCTGTCGCTAAGCCAGCCCCAGAAGAAATTGGTAGCGAACTGTGCCAGAGCAAAGCTCGAAGCTATCAGACCGACGTACAAGCCGACTTGGCCATCTTTGACCTCGGGAAAGGTAGAGGCCATGGCAGGCAGATAGGGCGAGATGGAGTTCAGGGCAGTCTGCTCGGCGAGGGCTATGACGGCAAGGATGGCCAATTGGGCCTTTGGGAGCGGCGTCTCATTGTGCGAGTCGTCTTGCGGTCCGGACTGGGCATCGGCGTGGATGTTGGACGACGAGGGATTGGGCGAGGTTGGAGGCTTCCCACGCGATGTGGGCGGTGGAGTGGGGAAGGTCTGATAATGTAGTGTCGAAGATTGCCTCTGGATGAGAGAAGGCTTGTCGGTGCGTGCCATCGACGGCGTGGACGGAGGGTAGCGGGCTATTGAAGCCTCGTGCGCTTCAGAGTCGCGCAAGGCGGATTCGGTGGTGGAAGGTGAGACGGGGTGTGCTGATGGTTAATTTTTTGTCTCATAGGCACGCGAGATGTTGCAACTTGCAGGTGCCTTGTTCCTGCAGACGATCGTTTTTCCCACCATCCGCCGACGCTGCTGTGACGCACCTTGATCCCCGCTTTCGCCCACCCTCGCCCACCTTCCTAACTCGGTCGCCGTCTCTACCAGAGGCTCTGTACGTGTCCAACGCATGTCTACCCAGCTACACACTTGGAGGACCGTTTTCTAGTTTCACAACATGACATGAAGAGAGAGAGAATACCATTCTCGGTGGTGCAAGATTGAGAGGCGACATGCACCTGGCAGCTTAATATACAAATCCCCACAAACGCCTCGCTATGCTGCATAGCATACTATCCCAATGCCACATGCTTCTCTAGTAGTACAAACGTTCAAGTCATATCTCACCACCAGACCACAATCCTAGAGTGGCTCTGTGGAGCCCTCCTACATCTTGTTCATTCGCTGGTCTTGTTTCCAACGAACAGTCCGGTCGACTCTGTTTTCGCCAGACAGCTGGCTTTGAGGATCAATTTCCCTCCAGCTGCCCCGGCCACGACGGCTGGGCTTCTCTGGTGAGAGACTGCCACTCTCGCCCCACATGCTGAGTCGCTGCACCTTTCGAAGCTTCCTCATACCCCAGACGATGGCAATCATACAGAAGACGCCGCAAGAGATGCTGACCAGTGGGAATCCGAAATCGGTTTCCTCGATGAAGTTCTTCAAGTTCATGCCGTAAAGACCGGCGAAGAAGGTACCCACACCGATACCGAGCGCTAGAATTGTGAATTGCAGATCCAAGAGCATCAGTGAGTTGCGGTTGGCGTCCAGAATGGCCTTGACNGCTGTTGCGATTGTCAGCCAGGATTTGACAATCCACTTCCTGATCAGGACTTACATTTCTTCCGTGTTGCGGATGTTGCTGACCAAGTTACTGCTCGCCTGCACAATCTCGTCGCACACCTTGTGGTAGGATTCGAGCAACATTTCGACCTCGGTATGGTCGTCCTCTTCACGCATCACACCATTGGCCTTTTCGGTCAAGTACATGTCTGACAGATCATCGTCTGCCTCGAGAAGATCATCGATGGCATCACGAACTAGGCGTGCTTTCTGCTCGAATGTACCCAGTTTCTTCGAGTAGATCAACAAGTGACGCAGCTTGTTACGATCGATGTCTTCTTCGAGCTCTCTCAAAACTTGTACAACGGGTTCGCGCACGCCCTCAAACTCTCCCTCGAGCGCAGAAGTGACACTTATCAGGACGGCTTCCAGCGCACGAAACTCGTATGGTAGAGTATTGGCAGATCGGCCTTCTCGTAGTTGGAGCTTGCCTTCCAAGTCGTACATGAAGATTGACTGTGTATGCGAGTCTGTGGTCCCGTATGCATCAAACACTAGAACGCGATTGTGGTTGATGAGGCAGCTTATGTGTAAGATTTTGATGAGGATGGCCGACGGGCGTACGAGGATATGCGGCAACGAAGCGGAATCGATTTTTCGAAGGTCGCGAGGAAGGAGACCACANCTATCGCGCCCAATAGTCAGATGGTGCTCTGAATCATTGTAGTTGTAAAGTAATACCTTGGCTATGAGCTCGCTCTTCTTGAATGCGCCATTGACCAGGGTGACTTTGCCATCGCCGTCGAACTCGGTACACCGCATCCTAAGCTCGTTCGTCGGTTTGACGATACGCCCCAGACTGGTAGCTCCCGCATCGTCAAGTAATCTGGGCAGGGGTGGAAGGTCGTTTGGCTGTAGAGGAGCCGTCTTCTTTGGCCGAGCTTGTTGCCATGGCCTTTGCCATCTTGACTTTGACGCACTGTTCCAGAATCCACGACATGAGGGTTGTTGTGACTGTTGTTCCGCGATTCTCAGGGAAGGTCTACGTTGCGAACTTGTCAAGGTGCGTGTTCGAGCAGTGTCGGGCGTAACATGGTGGTGGTTTCGGCGCACTTGCGACTGCGATGCAAGGAATGGCAAACATTCGGCTTGGATCCTTAGGAACTTCAAAACTGCAGGCGATGGCACAGGCGCACGTACGAACGACAGCGCTTGCATGTTCTGTCTGTTGTTGATACTATTAATTCTGCATTCACATTCGTTCAATCTTTTCGCGAATGTCGAATCGCGACGACGTCAGAAGCTGCTTGGCGGCTTCTCGTGTTCTGACCAAGTCATCTTCGCGACCCTGGTCACCCTGCGCTGGTTTTCTCATCCTCGACTAGTAACTGTTCGAGATGCGAATCAATGCAGCATACCAGTATCAAGTAGTACTGGCTACTTCTATTATAGGCGCAACTCGTTCTGATATGGATGTCGTCTAGTTAACGAGGAATCTTGTGTTGCCAGAATATTGTAGAGCTCCAATCCGACCTTGTGCAAGGTGACTTCGAATTTTCTTCTACACCACGATGACACACCAAACAACAGACCTGCTCTGTAACGCGCTCTATGCCTCAAACCGAGTACATTCACTGAACCAAGTGTATATCCTGTCGCCATTACAAACATGCCTATGCCGACCGCCGACACACTTGACGTCAACACTATGATGCTCGGAACAAAGTTCTACGTCTGCTCCTCAATCACCTTCTTCGAGCACGGTCTGTAAGATCAGATTTCAGTGCTATTACCTTGTGTCCGACGACAGCTTTATCGAGCACATGAATATCTTGATATCTTTGATAAAGTCGACCACCTCACGTGGCCCTGCACGCGGCAAATGCGCCACACAACCCTGGTGGCGCTCGAGAGTGTGTGAGACAAAAACGCCCGGACATATCGTCAGAGATCGCGGGCTTCTTGCATCGGTGAGATTCAAGCATGATGCCCAGCGATCTACACACCGACGCTACGTCTGGACTCGATCTAACCTGCAGGTAACAGCGTGTCGGGGCATGAGCTGCACGCAGATTGCTCCAAGCGTAAGTTGCTCGAGGTGGGAACGTCCGCAGGGCCCCTCTCTCCGCCAACGACAATGTCATGGCTCCCATGAGAAATCTCTCCGATCGCACCAGCCCTCTCGTGTCTCTTGAGATCAGATTCACCATTCCGCTTTCAGACACAGTTCACCCTGTTTTCCGGTACTCTTGCGTCGCCAGTTGTTGCTTGTGTCTTGATGCTCTGCTGTTTTGCTCAAGTTCGCCCTTCGCTTTCCTCGCGAGCACCAACTCTTCTCCTTGAGACTGATGACATATGCTCGCCTCACAAACTTTTAGCATACTCTACCGATCATCGTCCGCCAATGCCCTGACGGATGACATCGGCCTTTCTGGGAAGCATATACTCAGCGCTAGCTTCTCAATACTCTACCCTTAATATCACTTCTTCCTATCCGACAACGTGATTATTCGCCTTTTGCGTCTAAAGTATCTCGCACGCTACATCTTGTGTTTCCAAGCCCACTTCCTCATCTTACACAGCATACGTGGACAAAACATGTCTCCCAAGGCACGCGTTCTCGTCTACGTGCTACGCCGCGACCTACGACTCGCCGATAACCCGGTGTTCCACGAGGTGTCACGACTCTTCCAGCAATCCCAGCACCCATTTACCCACCTTCTTCCCGTCTACACATTTCCAGCCAACCAGCTCGAGGTTTCCGGCTTCATATCGGATTCATCAAACAAGTCACCATATCCAGAGGCCAGAGCCCCAGTCAGTGGCTTCTGGCGATGTGGTCAGCTCAGAGCAAAGTTTCTGGCGGAAAGTGTGTGGGACCTGAAGAAAGACTTGGAGAGAGTTGGCAGTGACCTTCAGATACGCGTCGGCACTGTCCACGATGCGGTCCGAAGCATACTTCAAGGCTACAAGGAACACAACGAAGTGGACATCGCAGGTGTTTGGATGACCAACGAGGAAGGCGTTGAAGAGAAGAGGGAAGAGAAGGATGTCAAGAAACTCTGCCAGGAGTTCGACTCGGAGTTCAAGCTTTGGGTGGATGAAAAATACTTTGTGGACGAGTAAGTACATTTCCAGAGCTTGTGCTCGAGAGATACATGACTGACAAGGATCTCACAGCNNCGCGATGTTCCATTCGATGATCCGCGAAAGTTGAGCGATGTGTTCACTGCATATAGGAAGACCGTCGAGCCTCTAAGGTCTGCACCGCGCAAGATCATCCCAGCACCGTCCACCCTACCGCCTCTCCCTACTCACATTCCCTCACAATCTGAGCCCTTCGAAATCCCAGATTCTCTAGAAGGCATCATGGTGGCCCTCACCAAGCCACTTGGAGACGATCTCGGCCTCTCAAATGTGGCAAAATGGCCCAAAGGAGCAGAATCCGCACATCCATACCTGGGTGGTTCAAAATCAGGACACGAGCGCATCGACCATCTCATCGAGAGTGGGAGCATGACCGCATATAAAGACACTCGTAACGGACTACTGGGCCTAGACTTTAGCACAAAACTATCTGCATGGTTGGCTCTGGGGTGTTTCACAGCACGCCAAGTACACTGGAAGCTAGTCGATTTCGAAGATGGAAAAACACCGCTCGGAAAAGATGCTCCTGGATATGGTAAGGGCGAAAACAAGGGCACAGCTGCTGTACGCTTCGAGCTCTTGTGGCGAGATTACATGCGCCTGTGCACGCGCAAGTTTGGACCTCGCCTGTTCCGCGTGGAAGGCTTCAGAAACGACCAGAATGCCTCATGGAAGTACATCTCAAGCCCCTTCAGCGATTCTACCGACAAGAAGAACAAAGGCGGGAGCAACGACGATGACACTGCAGCAGCTGTGTTGCGCTTTGTCACGGGCCGGACTGGTACTGGTCTCATCGATGCCAGTCAGCGCGAACTCTTCTTGACCGGATACACTTCGAACCGCGCAAGACAGAATGTTGCAAGCTACCTGGCCAAACACCTTGGAGTGGATTGGCGCATCGGCGCAGAGTGGTACGAGTGCAACTTGATCGATTACGACCTTTCAAGCAACTGGGGAAACTGGCAATATGTAGCCGGCGTAGGCAATGATCCTCGCGGCGAATCGCGCGTTTTCAACCCCGTCAAGCAAGCTCTGGACTACGATTCACAAGGAGAGTACATCCGCACGTGGGTCGAGGAACTCAAGGACGTCAAAGTAGGATCTCAAAGCGAAGGCACGCAAGACTCGCAAAACTTGATGGGTGTCTTTCAAGCATGGAGATTGCCAGAAGAAGAAAAGAAGAGATTGGGAATACAGTCTGTGGAGTGGGTGCAGAAGCCTTTGGTCAAGATTGATTTCTCGCTCAACAGACGAGGTGGTGGTAGTAAGCGTGGCCGGGGCAA
Source organism: Aureobasidium uvarum (assembly GCA_903853725.1). NCBI lineage: Eukaryota > Fungi > Ascomycota > Dothideomycetes > Dothideales > Saccotheciaceae > Aureobasidium > Aureobasidium uvarum. The sequence goes on along the minus strand of CAINUL010000008.1, from coordinate 715,397 downwards.
TGGACGTGGTGGACGTGGAGGAGGCCGTGGAGGAAGAAACGAGAAAAGAGGCACACCCGAAAAGGCACATGCATAGATTTAATGTCTGCTATAGACGAAAGACCAAAAACATATTCCTGATACCATCGATAATTTATCTTCAAATTCTCCTATAAATGCCAGAAGATTGTTAAGCTGAGGTGAACATTTGGCTCTGAGGATAATAGGCTACGCCGTTGCCGTACTTATACGAGCCCTAAAAGCGCATGATGAATCACCATATAATTAATGCTATCAGAAGCAGACTAGAATGGATCGGGAGAGGTACCACAGGCAAGCTCTACAGGAGGACGAATAAATCCGAAGGACATCTCGTGTTCTCTTGCCTAGAATCAGGAATGTCTTTTTTCGCCATTAGCAGTCTACACGATCGTGGTGTTAGCTTGGATGGCGTGCTTCTTTGGACAGTACACCGTCGAGTATATCATTAGAGAAGGATTCTGCAGCGTCGTGTGATTTCTCTTCAGCCAGATTCAATAGAATTGCACCACGGAGAAAGGGCACATCAGTGGCCACATCGAATCGATTTAGGCCTTGGTGGCTACGAACCAGTGGTCGTCGGTGCCGGTTCAGCCCATCCTTTTTCTTGCAAGCAATTGGCAAGAATCAGACGAGCAATATTGCATGGTATAGAACTGCTTGTGTAAGAATGATTTGCTAGGGAGTTGTGCTTTGTGGCTTTGACCTTGTGGTAGAGCTACAATGGACATAACCGCGGGCTCAAGACAGAGCAACTGCTGGAGATGTGGGGTTTGTAGCCTCAGACGGCAATTCTACACGACAGCATGGGGCAAAGAAACACAACGATACCACTTTGCTTGTGAAGTTTTCTGTTTCTCAGCATCAAAGTCGTAGGCAGCCAGATAAATGAAGGAAGAGGTCTCATCATCCTTCACATACGATGAATTACAGCCACAGCGTATTCGGAGCCGCAGGATCCGGATCTCATGATGGATGCAAGCCGCGCGGAGACGGGAACGTCAAGTCTCGTCATCGCTTGGCTCATTACGCTGACATTCCGCCTTCTCTGGGTACCTATTTAGGCAGCCAGACCTCTGCTGTTTGAGAGCTTTCCCCCCATTAGCAAACATGAGGTTCTCACATATCCTCCCTTTGGCTGCCCTAGGCGCCGCATTCGTCGTCCCCAACGAGCAGGTCTTTAGTGAACTCTCGATCGATGACACCACCCATGCTCGTGCAAACCAGGGAGCCTGGTCAGAGCAGGTTCTCTCCGAGCTGAAGAACGACTTTGCCGAAGCCGAAAAGGGCATCAAGGAGGCATCAAACAATGTCAAGCACGCTCTTGATGAAGCCTTCAGCTCTGCCTCGGACATTGGAAGCTCAATGACGACCAAGTTCCAGGAGACGGCTTTTGATGCCAAGTCCTGGTTCGAGTCTGCTGCCAATAACGCATACGATGCCTTGGACAGCCACGATGACCACCCGCATCCCCCTCACCACGGTCCTCCCCCTCCTCACCATGGAGAACCCCATCACGGAGGCCCTCACCACGGCCACAAGCCCAATGAGACTGTCTGGCAGCTGCTCAGCTCTTCCAAGTACACCGAGAAGTTCTCGAAGCTCATCAGCGAGTACCCTGACCTCGTCGAGAAGTTGAACTCCACTGGTCATGGTAACTTCACCATCTTCGCCCCTAAGGACACTGCTTTCCCTGACCACCCTCACCACAAGCCCAGCAAGGAGGATATCAAGAAGCTCATCGAGTACCACATCAGTGACGACTTCTACCCTGCTGGCAGAGTTCTCATCACCCACACCATCCCCACACTCTTCAAGGGCGAGCATTTGCCTGGCAAGGCCGCCCAGAGACTCAGCGTCCACCTCGGTTTCAGAGGCTTGACCATCAACTTCTACTCTCGCGTTGTTGCCGTGAACATTTTCGGTACAAACGGAGTAATCCACGGAGTCGACAGCCTTCTCATTCCTCCCCCAAGAGCCTTCAAGATCATCGATCTCTTGCCTTCTGAGTTCTCTACTTTTGAGTTGGCTCTTGGCAAGACTGGTCTGCTTGACGCCTACAACAGCACCGATCACCCCAGCGGTACTCTGTTTGCTCCTTCCAACTTCGCCTTCCAGAAGCTTGGTCCCAAGATCAACGGATTCCTGTTCAGCGAATATGGCCGCAAGTACCTCAAGGCTTTGATCCTCTACCACGTAAGTGAAGCGACTCGATGATATGACCGGAACAATGCTGACTGAATATAGACTGTGCCCGACAATGTTCTGTACAGTGATGCTTTCATCAAGGCCGAGGGACATGACGGTATCCCCAAGGGTCACTGGCACGTCGACCTTCCCACTGCTCTCGAGGATCACTCCCTGTCAGTTGACGTAGGAAGATACGGCGGCCTGATTGACATCAAGGTCAACGCCTTCTCGCGCGTCAGCGTCCAGGATGGTATTGCTGCCGACGGAGTTATCCAGGTGGTCAGCGACGTCTTGATCCCTCCCAAGAAGCTCGGTAGCGCCAAATTCCGAAGCACCAACTGGTTTGGTTCTGAGAAGGAGCTCAGTGTTGAGGAGTTCAAGGCCAGATTCGAGCCTTACGTCGAGAGAATGCTCGACCTCTAAATTAGAGGCGGAAACCCCTCTGTGTGATATGACCATACGATCCTTTATGATTTTTAGTTAGTCAGTGTATAGTAGCCATCAAGGCACCAATATTCAAGGTAGCCACGAGCTTTTCGTTCTTAGTCTTATTGAACACCTGTCACAGTAATCATCGTGACCGCATGTAGTTGAGACTAAGACGACCATAATCTGTTTACCCAATCGCTCAACAGCACGGAAGTTTGTAAAGTTAGCGTGTCTCCAGTTCCATTGTTGGTGAGAGTCGGGCGAGGACGAGGACGAGGACGAGGAAGGGACAGAGGCCAAGGCGTTGCGGCGGGCACGAGACGTGATTGGTCGAGTAGCAGCGGAAGTCAAGTCGAGACAGCACGGCGGATCAAGTTTTGTGCACAGCACATCAGCGACAGCAACAACGACAGCCAACGGGCTCGCCATCTCCAGTCCCCCTCGCCAAACAGGGCAGCTCAACATCGACGCCGTCTCGTCAATCGTGCCATGATCGCGGCATAGACACGACCACACCACACGTTCATTCACAATGGTTGCCCACCTCCACCCGCGTTCGCGCTCTACCATGTCGCTCTTCAGCGGCTGCCTCGCCATTTGCTTTGCCGTCGTTACAGCTCCTCACCTCCTCCCATGTCCTGTCGACAAGACACAACTCGCCGACAGCGCTTCGTCGGATGGCGAGCCCAGACGCCGAAGACGCCGCAAGCAGCAATCCGCTCCGCCTCCCGACTCCGACCAACAAGACGACAACGATATGGGTGCCATGGCCGACATGGCCCCTCCAAAGCGCGAGTGTCCCGTACCCAAGCCCAGTGGCCTCATTGGACAAGTCATGGGCTTCAAACCTCAAGAGCAACGACAAAATCCCACCATCATCATCCAGACACTCCGCGACCGCCATGCTAGACAAGACTCAGACTCGACCGACAAGTCTTTGTAAAAGAGCTTCCAACCATATCGACACATCATACTCTATACACGCTCCAAAGGTCATCTACGAGCAACCACTCCCCGACAAACCGTGCACTCCTCCAGCCGCGACGTAGCTACAGCTGCCCGTTCCCGTGCTCGTCGAGTTTTCGGCCGTCGTCAGCGTGACATTGTCAAAACCGATGTTGAAGCACAGATGCACCTTCGAGCAACTCACACTCGCCGTCCGGTTCTTCGACTCCTTGCCCGACAGCCAGCCCGTGAAGTTGGCAAACACAATGTTACTCACATCCATCAAGCTTGTGCCGGCATAGCTGCCATTGTTGCCAGAGTTCTGATCGATGGTTGGTCCTGCGTCTGCGCCTTCGACTTGGAAGTTCGAGAACTGCATGTTACGGACGGATCCCCAACCACCTCCTCGTGGCTGCCCTGCGTTCTCGTAGTAACCGTTGGCCGAGGCATCTTGAGGGACCAAGGCACCGACCCACGTCTTGATCAGGACGGAGCCATGCATGTCTTCGTTCCATCGAATGATCTGTCTTGGAGTCAGTCGCTGCTGCTGTGCGCCAACCAACCCCATGAAATGGGAAAGCAGCAGAAGACATACCTTCACGTCGTCCACGACTACATTCTCGACACTGCTGTCCTCGAGGTACTGCCCAACACTGCCGATGGCCATGCCGTTTCCGCCTCTGCATGTGGCGTTCTGGATGTAGATGTTGGAAGACCTCGGTTTGACAGCCACACAGTCGTCACCTCCCTGATACACAAAGTTGGTGAGACGAACATTCTTCGAGTCCATTGTATCNTTGAAAGAGTCAGCTCAATGTTGTATATATCGAAAACAACCTTGTCAATACTTACCAAATCCATCTGTATTCTGCACCCAGTTCTGGCTTGCATTTGCTTGTGTTGCCGTCGCGTTGCAGTATAACTCGTCCACCCATATGTCTGTACCATTCATAATGTTGAAGCTCCACAAAGGCGGGTCGATGATGAAGAATTTCTTGACTGTCACGTCTGAGACATTCCAGAGGACAAATGGCATCGGGCGTCCAGGTACTGTATGGCCCGCTTCTGCAGTGTACNNCTTTGCAAGATCAGCAAAATAGCTTGGACATTGTCTGTGGATAGAGGCTCACCAGGTGTCGCCATTTCCATGGATGCCTCCTGTTCCGTATCCATTCATGCGTATATGGTCACCTGTCAGGATGAACGAGGCAGCATGGTTCTGGAATGCAATCGGATAGGTGGAGCTGTTTTGTCTCCAATACTCAATGTCGGGAGAGAACTAGAGTGGTATCAGCACTACTTCTTTTTCTCCATCGTTGCATCTCCTAGTGTGGCTATAGAAATACACAGTGCTAGCAAGAAACAGGGTAGTATCCATTGAGAGACAACATCTTAGTGGCTTCCTTTGGCTACTCTCCTACTTCGATAAAGGACTGTGTCTTTCTATAATGTACACTTTGCTCTGCGCTCTTGTGAGAGGAGGGTGGCTTACCGTCCAAATACCCGCCCAGTTGATGTTGACATCGTTGACGACAGGATTCAGTTTCGAAGCAATATAGTAGTTCTGGCCTTCTGGAAAAACAATGTCGCCTCCGCTTCCACATCTGCTGAATGCTTTGAGGATGTTAGGAACGTCGTTGGTGGTGCCCCCATTAGCGAGCACAGTGCATTGAGGTCGGGTGCCGTGTTTTGAGTAATGGACACCTCCACCAGCAGATGCCAGTAAAGGGACAAGCGCAAGAACAGTCCAGAGGTTTATCGAAATCATCTTTGGATTCAAGAAGACAAGATGTGGAACGGTTTGGCCATCTCTTAGGACATCCCGTACTTCTTATATACGCTTTCTCGACTGCAGCGACTCCTCACACAGACGGCACAAAGAGGAAGATATAATTTCGCTCCAATCATTGCAATGTAACCTTTACGGTATCCCCGTAGATCCCTCGCGGAGAAGTGCATTCGAAGAGACAAAGATCTTCATGGGTACAAACAAGCATCCCAGAGCAGCCACTTGCTCGGCATGAAACAGACCGAGCTGCTGACAAGAAGGTGCGAGTGAGGCTCAAAAGGGAAGGAAGTGATTGCGGGGAAGAACTCCCCAGTGACGTATGTGTTTTTCTGCAAGGCACCACGCCATGGACATCTCTTTGATCTGCATCCTCCAAGAAGCAGACATCAAATCTATCGTACCAGCAAGAACACTTCAAGACCAAGATGGTAGCTGCAGCATTGACGAGATCACGATTTGTGGCAGCCCTGCCGCGAAGCCACATCCAAAACTTCACGCGTACATACACTGCCACTGCATCTAAAAAGGCAGCAAAGAACCGTCTCTACAACTCGTAAATATCACCTCGAGATACAAATATTCTTCAAGGTTGCTGATAAGAAGATAGTGTGCGTTACGAAGACGAATTCGAGACTCTAAACCTGCTCTCAGCCAGTAGTCGTATACCTCTAATCACCCTCTGGTCTGCATCTTGGTGTCCATCCTGCAAAGTCATCTCGCCACTACTCAAAGAACTCATCAACGAAGGTGTTGGAGAAGCTGAAGGTGGTGTTTCTTATGCCGAGATTGAGCTCGACTCGCCAACGCTAGGAGGCTTGGCTATGAGATATCAGGTTCGCCTAATCCGGTCAAACACTTGACAGAAGACGTAGTGATTGACAACGGACNAGGTCAACTCGCTACCCACATTGCTGGCATTCGACAGACAAGAGGCTCAGTTAGAGACAAAAGTCCATAAGGTGGACGACATGAAGAATAGGCAGTTCCTTATCAATTGGATCGAAACCGAAGCGAAGCGTCACGGCGAAGGCGGTGCTGGAGGGAGCAGTCTTTTCGGCTTATTCGGACGCTAAAGACACGCACACGAAAGCATGGAAGTCACCTATAATGGGTCAGCACAAGGCGACAGATGGTATTCATCTGGCACGTAGGCTCAAGAGCCTAGATTTTGCTAAGGGCGAAGCGCAGAGGCTCTATGAATTGCAAGCCACACATGCGGTCTTTGTCGCAAGGATGCAATTTTCATCGACTATAGGAAGCCGAAGATTGTGTTCACGAATAACCTCAAAGAATGGAGAAGGACATCGAGGGTATATATATGATCTAGTAAACGAACAGCAATGTTTCGGCTGGCAAATCCTGCCGACGAGCGAGAAAGCAAATATCATTAGTGCACCACAAAAACGCCGCATGAAAGAAGCCACCGATTCCTACTTTTTTCTTTCGTCAGACATGATCAGATGGTTTCTGCACCTTTCTTCAGGTGAACTTTCAGCAAGATATTACGCGATCGCCGAAGATAGTCGTGCGGAACGAATAAGAAGGACACAATTAGAGAACCGCAGATGTGGGTATCAATATGCAATCCGTGCCAGAATGAAATACGGAATGTCGTCAACTAGGCCTGGTAATACAGTGCAGATTGATTAGTAACGGGATTTGGTGCCACATACACATTCTGGTAAGGATGTGATGGCATGGTGAAATCAGCGTTGGCAAACATGGGGTTCACCATGCCAGCTGGCGGGCGGCGAGAAACTGCTGGAGTTTGTGTGGGGGCAGGTGCAGCAACGGGCGTGATGGTTGTCGAATACTGCCCGTACGGTTGTTGCATTGGCACAGGACTCGTGAGCAAAGACGTGGAGTGAACCGGAGCAATGGGCTGGGGAGGCGGCTGTGGTTCGTCTTGCCAGCCCCATTTCTCTTTGAGTTCTTTGAACACAAATGCGATACGCCATCCTGTCTCCTTGTTGATTTTCTGGAAGATCTGGAGCACCTCTTCCTGCTCACGTCGGTCGGTCAAGCACTCGGCAGCATGGGCCAAGGAACGAATAGCTACACTTGCGACTCCCCTANNAAGTTTGATTAGCATCAAGACCTGTCCGACGCGAGTGGCTAAAGCTACTTACCTGTCCTTGACATGAGCAGTAATGCCACAAATCATCTGCGAATGGCGGTGCTGCATATCGTGCATCTCGGGGTTATCGAGGCCAAAGTAAGGATGTATTTGTGAAAGAAGGACCATGACGGTGTGATAGAATAGACGGGCGACAATGGTTGTACGCTTGATCAACCATACCTCCGGGAAACACGACTTGGACGAGGTATGTTGAGGGTAGAGATAGGCCATAGGATGCATGGTACGAGGAATGTTGTCGTTCCAAGCATCGGTCCATGACTTCAACTTCTGCCATTCACCATACCTATTCTGACGACGAAGTTCCTCTTCGCGCTGATCTTGCTCCTGGTGCCGAGGTATGGTGGCTCTGAAGTTTGCGACCTTTGCGACGATGTATAGCATACGGTGAGTCCAGATTTCCTCTCGGCCGTTGTGAACTTCACGATTGAAGTCCATGTCAATACCCCAATCGTCGGGATCCCAGGCGACCTGCCAGTTGAAGTGGAGGCAGCTCAAGACTTCCAGTCCAACATTGAGCCAGAAGCAAGCGGCGCCAATGCCTTGAGAACGGGCATTCCACCCGCATTCTTTGATCAGAGCGCGGGCGCCAGCGATATGGTTCATTCTCTGTAATGCGCGCTCGCTCATGATCTCGTATACATTCAAGATGACGGCAGTAGTGGCACACACGATAGTGTCGCGATTGGGATTCTGGAGGTTCTTAAGCAGATATCTCGTTGCAGTATCGTAGTAGTGCAGAGCCTTTTCTTCACTGTAAGCAGAATTGACAAGCACCAGATGGCGAGCACCGCAGGCTAGGAAGGCGTTTAAGAGCATAGGCTCGCCTAAAGAATGAAAGGGCAACAAACGTGAGAACTACGAGGCGTTAGTCGGTGCTCAAGAACCCATTTACACAGGGGTACATACGTGTTTCATAGGATCCATGCTGTCCATCCATAGGCCAACTTCTTCGACGAAGACTTGCATGAACAGAGTCTCCTCTTGTGTGGTGAGGAATTCGCGCCTGCCCTCAGCAACATCGTCTTGGTCTTGCTGTTGGCTGTAGGCTGATATGGAATTTCTTTGTTGGTTTGAGAAAGGGGAATCTTGAGTGGCATGGTTGGACGTGTTATAGGCATCGTACTTGTGGTCCTCGGTTGAGGGGTATGATTCAGGAAGCATGCCCTGAATTGGCGGTAGAGGTTGATATGACATGTTTGGAGCAGATGGGGGGTTCCCCTGAGCTTGTGCCTGTGCGTGAGCCTGTGCCTGAGCATGGGCTTGCGCTTGCGCTTGCGCTTGGGCATGGGCTTGAGCCTGAGCATGAGCGTGAGCCTGTGCCTGAGCCTGAGCCTGAGCTTGAGCCTGGGCATGAGCGTGCTGTGCTTGAGCATGTGCCTGGGCCTGAGCCTGAGCCTGAGCGTGTGCATGGGCCACGGCAGCCGGATTGTATTCGAACAGAGGCATGCCCGTCATATCGGTAGCTTGCAGTTGCGGCTGTACAATCGAGGGCCGCGAAGGGCGTGCATCCTTCGCGCCGTACTTCTCCAAGCCTCCAACATACTCGGACGCAATGTCGCGGGACTCGTCCATGAAGTCTACCTTCCATTCAAGCGTGGGAGCCTTCTGCGGCGGGCCTTGGCAGTTTGTGTCGATGAAGTTGAGACGCAGACCGCGTTTGCATTGGCGATTCGACTTTCGACAGTTCTGGCAAATGGGAGCTCCCTCGTCGCACTTGAGATGGCGCTCGCGACACGTCAAACATCCGGTACGCACGCGCTTTGGCTTGGACACGGCGGCGGCGGCTGCCTCGGGCACAGGCACGTCGCCATTGCCCGTCGGCGCAGTCATGGAACCGGAGTGTGTCCTTGTCGCGTACCGCTGGAGCTGAGCTGGACTCGGTCGGCTGATCGCGAGCGTCGCTGAGTCGAGTCGAGTCGAGTCGAGGCGGAAGCGGAGCAGTCGGCGACGTCTTCGCTGTCGGATGCAGGCACGGGAGATCCTACTGGGCCAAGTCGCGTCTACTAGGCGGAACTGTTCGCACGACGGCGCCCGCTGCAGAGTCGATTGGATCAAACGAGATGGGAACAGAACATGGAGGTGATGGTGAACTCAAAAGCGCGATGCAAAGGTGGGAAGTCGCTGCCGAAAGCACGTCTGCACCTTCCAAGCTCATCCCACGCTTGGGCCCGCCCGCTGCTCCTTCCTAATCCTCCAATTCTGCTGTCCCGCTATTATGGAGCCTCGCATCTCCCGTTTTATGCACCTTGTTGTGCAGTCCTGCTCTGATCTTGCCAACTCGACCTGCTTGCTCGTGCAGTCTGCTTCAATCATTGCATGCACGTTGTGAATCGCACATTTCCGCAACGCTACCTTGCCCGTCGCTCCTCTCGGCTACTCGTGCATAACAGACCCTTGGCTGGCTCAATTGGCAATTCGAGCCTGCTCGTGGGCGCCTTCCCGCTGTCATCTGTCACTTTGTACCGAGCACCTCTCATGATCTGTACCTGAACAGGTTTCGAATCCCACTTCCACCTGTACATGGCGCTGTTACAGACTGCTGCTCTGCCTCCTGCTCAGCCAGCCTATGTGCTTAGAGGCCATAATGCACAGATTCACAGTGTTTGCTTTGTGCGCCATAACACCCGCCTCTTGACTGGTGACGCCGAAGGCTGGCTCGTCCTATGGAATCTCGCTTCCAAGCGACCTGTCGCTGTATGGAGGGGTCACTCTGCTGCTATCCTAGCCCTGTCGACCTGGACAGACGACAGGCTAATTACGTGAGTTACAACCACATGTCAATCCCATTCCACCTGCTACTGCCGTGCTGATAAGCTTCCAAGGCATGGAAGAGACAGTAAGTTGCGTGTTTGGCAACTGAGAGCATCCGACGAGTCCACCTTTTCAGTTGTTTTACCCATAGAAGACCCCGTCACACCTCGCCATGAGCCATGGCTATTGCATACAATCTCCGTGAACACTCTCAACTTCTGTTCATTCTCCGCCTGTGAAGCCTCTCCATCAGAAGCTGCTCAACTAGTCCCCGAAAACACCGACGCAGCTCTTTTTGTTGCCGTGCCAGGAGATTCCGAAGGCGATATCGACGTCTATTCTTTGCCCTCCAAAGCGAAGCTCACTACAATCTGCCCTCCTAGGACTGTCAAGCTAGGTATGTTCAAATTTCTCGCCCTCCTTCAATTGTCACTGACGTTGTTTAACANNGGCATGGCAATGTGCGTTAGGATCTTGACTCAAGATGAGCAGATCATTGTGATAGCAGGTTACGAAAGTGGCTATTGCTGTTTGTGGCGTTACGACCAAGACAAGAAACAATGGGCTTTGCTCTCTACCACCAAGAGTCATACCCAGCCGGTTCTTTCACTAGACATCGCAAAATCTCTTCGAAGATACTACACATCTGCTGCAGACGCTACTATCGCTAGCTACTCTCTCACTGATTTGACAGCATCTGAGCCCACAAAAATAGCCCAAACCAAGCACTCCGGTCAGCAGTCTCTTCATGTTCGTTCTGACGATAAGATTTTTGCTACAGCCGGTTGGGACGGATGTGTGCGAGTTTACTCTGCCAAAACAATGCGAGAACTTGCTGTGTTAAAGTGGCACAAGCAGGGCTGCTATGCACTCGCATTTGGAGACTTGTCTCTGGAGGATACTGAAATCTCAGAAGATCAAAGCACCAATTCCAAAGAGAAACAACTCTCTACATCACTTCAAACGGTCGGACAGAGACGCCAGACCAAAGCTCAAACAACGCACTGGATAGCTGCTGGGTCGAAAGATGGAAAGATCTCGCTATGGGATATCTATTAACGGAAAAGAAATAAGCTGGCGATTAGCCTAGATTGAATTCCGAGGCGCCACCACCCATCATAGCCTTTGTCTTTGCCCGCATAATTCTGGCTGCCTCCTGAGCATCATTCATCTGCGGAGCGTCGTCCGCGTCAGGCGCAGACCTCTTCTCGCCTGAACTCTTTGCACCCTTGACGTTGGCCTTGTGACGCGAGTCCTTGGACTTCTTGGCGTCTTCCTTACCGGGACGCAGACCTGGCACCTTGATGCTACCAGGCTTGTCTCTAAGCGCAAAAGCCTTTGCCAAATGACCGAGATGCAAAGTCTTGATGTTGAACATTCCTCTCTCTGCCGCCACATGGGTAGCGTAAGCTCGGATATGGCTTTGATATGCGCGACGAGCCTGCTCGAGGTGTTTCGGGCTTTCGAGAGCCCATCTTTCGACATCCAATTGCCAGTCTGTTGCTTTCTCTTCCCATTCACGACCAGATGATACTGTACCCGAAGTTGGCGTCAGTCCCTTTTTCAGAAGTTCAACAGCATCGTGCCGGGTGAGACCGTGTCCTGCGTCTCTTCGGCCTTCTTTCAGGATGTCAATATATCCTTCTTCATTACCAGGTTGGAGGAAGATCAAAGCACGTCCATCACGTCCTGCACGAGCGGTACGTCCGATACGATGGAGATGGTCATCCTTGCTGAAGGCGGGATCGTATTCGATAACAAAGTCGACATTTGGAAGATCCAGACCACGAGAAGCAACATCAGTACAAATCATGACCGAGGCATCCTTGTTATTGGTGAAAGCCTTGAGCGTAGATGTACGAATATTTTGAGGAAGCGAACCGTGCATGCGGAAGATGGAGACATCGTTGTCTTTGCCAGAAATAATTGGTGAGATGGCCTCGGTGCATGCATCGTCGATCGAACCTCCCTGTCTGATCTTGCCCGGAGCCAGCTTCTTTTCATAATTCGAAAGTTCCTTCTCCTTTTCTTTCTTCGCAGTGGTCGTGATAGGGTTCATCTTGTCCAGCTCAGATAGTTCCGGGTTCTTCTTCCTTTCCTCCTTTGCTTCGGATCCAGTGATTTTCTTCTCTCCGCCACGTGTTAGGACCTCAAAGTGGAAGTCGACAGAGTCAGCGCATGACATGAATACGATAGTCTTCATAACAGATCCCTTCCTGGCAAACGATCGTCGGAGAATGGCGGCAAGAGTGACCAATCTCAATTTGGCAGGAACGACAGCGTACGACTGTTTCAATTGAGCAGGTGCCGAGAAGGCGTGGCCGTTTTTCTCTGCGTCTTCAGCATCTCTAGGCTTCTCGGCTGAGATTGACACAGCCTCCTTTAAGGTGATGTTACCCAGTCTCTCCACGTCCATCTTGATGGTTGCGGAACACAAGACGGTTGTTCTTTTCTCAGGCAATCCAGGGATGGGTGTTTGCTGAACCTTTCGCATGCGCAAGTTCATCAAAGAAACGATCTTTTGAATGTCATTCTCGAAGCCAAGCTCCATCAGACGATCACCTTCATCCAGTACTAGCCATCTGACGTTGCTGACATCTAGTACCTCAGTGTGTTCCAAATGATCGACCAGACGACCAGGAGTAGCAACCAAGATGTTCAGACCCTTTCTTAATCTCGCCTTTTCAGATTGTTTCTTCTCTCCACCGATAACAGTTCCAGCAACAATCCAGTGGGCGGCTCCGAGTAAGGATTCAAGGACGGTTGAAATTTGCTTGCTGAGTTCTCGTGTGGGTGCTAGGATGATGGCGAATAGTCCAGAGTCTCGGGTGAGGCCACCGGTACCGCCATTGGCTTCTCTCGCAGTCTCTGACATGGTGACCAGACGTTGCACGATAGGAAGCAGGTAGGCCAGTGTTTTACCGGAACCAGTTTCTGCCTGAATGAAAGCGTCCGAGTCGTCTTTTACTAGTTGTGCAACAGCCTTTGCCTGGATAGCTGTCGGAGCCTTGATGCCCATCTTTTCGAGGAGGTGGCGAGCAACTTTTGGCGATAGGCCTAGGGAGGTGAATGTGTCGAGTTCAGAGCTTAGGGGGGGCGTTGGAAGGTTGTATGGGTTCTGCGTCCTCTGCGTCCTCCTCTTCCTCGACGGGAGCNNAGTCGTGGCAGTCGGGTTGTATGTGAACAGAGACGAGATGACCTCCTTCGGACGTTGTCTGGGGGCATTGTTGCTGTCTCTCGGACCGGTGCGGCCAGTGGTATGTGTAGGCTTGTATTCACCTCCGTCGGTCTTTTGGCGCTTGAAAGGGCGAGGTTCTGAGTTTGAACCTGAGCGCACATCGTTTCTCGCGTCATTCTCCTTCTTGTAGTCCGGGTTGCTCTTGTTCTGGCCGTATTGCAGGGCCTTCTTCGCAGTCAAACGATCCTTCCAGCGGCCGCCCGTGTATGCGGTAGTTTTGGGAGCCCACGGTTGATCGCCAACGGCGAAGTTCAGAAGCATTCCATCGTCGGCCATGGTGAGTGATATGTGTCGACACAAAAAGTTGATGCAGAGTCTGGAAAATTAAACGGGAGAACTCAAGAAACTCTTCGCAGATCTGGGGTACACGAGCTCGGACCAGGCAAATGTCCGCATTCTCTCCCGAGCTGCCTTGCTGCCTCAGTCATCTCTACTTATCGCAGTCCTCTCGACAGATTCTTTCAGATCAGACTGAGATGCTGCTGCAAGTCGCTTGTGCCCCGAGTATTCAAGGTGGTATCCGGATTCGTCAAATTGCCTGGCTTCAGTCCATTCTCAGCGGCACTTCTATTGGCTGCACGAGATTGCTCCCCAGCCACGCGCAGCTGTTTAACACACAGTTTCCCATTTCAGCTGAGCCCAGCAAGCCCACTTGCCAGCTTTTGCTGGTAGACGACCGTCTATCCTCGCTCATCGCCGAGCAGCTATGTTTCAGATGTGCCATTGATTGCTGATCTGCGTATGTGGCAGCACTGAGAGTCTGAGACAAGAGAAACCGTTGAACCATGACGTGTGTTGAAAGCAACATGCTTTGATGCGTCCTGTGCCGCTCTCTACCAACCTGCATAACTTATCAAGAAGAAAAAAAACTTGCATCCTAGTCCCTCTTGCTACAACTCACACAGCTCTCCAGCATGGCCCAACGAATGCGAGCAGTACAGTACACCTCGGTCCAGGGTGGCCTTGAGAGGAACCTACGTTATACCGAAGAGGTAAGTGATTCGCTTTTCTCTGCGCCTTTTCTCTTCTGCACGTGTGTAACCAGATGCTGATAAGAACAGGCACTAGCACCTCAGCATGATGAACAGATGCAACGTGGCGATCACATTATGGTCGAAGTCATCTCTGCTTCGATCAATCCACTGGATTGGAAGATGCCCGAGACCCCTGTCATCGGCAAAGCCTTGACTTACTCTTTCACTTCGTCCGCCACGATACCCGGCATGGACTACTGCGGAAGAATCAAGTCGACAGGCTCCACTATCGATAGCTTAAGTATCGGCGAACTAGTCTATGGTCGCTTGACCAGACCTACATCTTCAGGCACTCTTGCTCAATATGTAAATCCGACCGACGTCGACAGCAACGAATCAGCTACTAATCTGAACTAGGTCAACATCGACCCTGGAACCTGTATTCCCCTGCCAGATGGAGTGAACCCAGATCATGCTGCCACGATTGGTATTGCTGGCGAGACGGCTTACCGTAGTATTGTTCCGAACGTGCAGACTGGCGACAGAGTCTTCATCAACGGAGGTTCCTCAGGCACAGGTACATTTGGAATCCAGATTGCCAAACTTTTGGGCTGCCATGTCACTGTTTCCTGCTCAACATCGGCCATCGAGCTCTGCAAGGATCTCGGCGCAGATGAGGTCTTTGACTACACAAAAACTGACCTTGTCGCCGAGCTTATTGAAAGCGGAAAGACCGAGCCGTTCGACCTTGTAGTTGATGACGTTGGTCAGCCTGATGATCTTTACAAGAACTCGCATCTCTATCTTAACCCCGAAGGCAAGTTCATCTCGATCGGCAGCAAAAACGACATTGCCTCGCTAGCGGCACGCACACTTCCATCCTTCTTGGGTGGTGGTAGACGCAGATCTGAACAGGTTCATGTTTTGCTTGGAACCCACCGCGATGACTTGGTACAGCTGGGAAGATGGATGGCCCAAGGCAAGATCAAGGCTGTCATTGACTCGACCTATCCCCTGGCAGATGCGGCAGAAGCATATGCAAAGCTGAAGGGTGGTCACGCACATGGAAAGATTGTGATTCGAGTGGGCGCGAAGCAATAATGAGCCGAGCTTTGAGGTCTCTCGCATGTAGCATCATTATACTATACAAATTTTAATTGGATCTTTACCATAGCCGCCATGGTGCATGAGACCGAGTGTGATAAGAAGCTAGGCGTATTTTGAAGCACAAGCATGGGTATTGCCCATACTCAAAACCACCGCGTACTGTCCATACTCGACGACAGTCAATTGCAATTTTCCACTTGCCAAAATGCTGACAATGGGTTGAAAAACACGACGTCGACCTCGCAGCGCGGGGACAAGCAATTGTAAAACCAAGCAAAGCTACCATTGACCATCCAGCACAGTCAAGCAGCAGAGCGCGACAGCATGGCTTTCCCGAGGCTCTGTTCCTTCCAAGGTATACACTGCTTCCTTATAGCTCTTCCAGAATACATCGGCTCACAGCTCATACTAGTCTCGAAATGTCTCCCGTATACACCAAGTGTCGCGAGACGTGCGATACACACCTTTCGCGAAGTCCAGCCCCTCCGCACGTTCAGAAAAGAGCTTCGGGCATCGCAAAAGACAGTGGGCTTTGTGCCGACCATGGGCGCATTGCACGAGGGCCACATCTCGTTAATGCGTCAGGCTGCTGCTGAGAATACCGATGTCTTCGTGAGCATCTACGTCAACCCTACCCAATTCGGCGTCAACGAGGATCTTGACAGCTACCCAAAGACATGGCAAGAGGATATGGACAAGCTACAGGCTCTCAACAAGGAATTGAATGGTCAGACTGGTTCTGGACGCATCACTGCTGTGTTTGCACCCATCACTAAGGTCGTGTACCCGACACTGCCGCCATCATCCGAGATCACAGGGCCGGGGTCCTTCGTCACAATCACCCCCTTGGGGAGCCTGCTTGAAGGTGCCTCACGCCCAGTCTTCTTCCGCGGTGTTGCTACCGTCTGTATGAAGCTTTTCAACATTGTCATGCCTGAACGTGTCTACTTTGGACAAAAAGACGTTCAGCAAACGGTTGTCATCAAGCGCATGGTCAAGGACTTCCACCTCGACACTGATGTCAAGATCGGACCTACAGAGCGTGAGGCTGATGGCTTAGCTTTGAGCTCGAGGAACGTCTACCTAGGCGCAAGGAGAAGGGAGGTGGGTGTGGTCTTGTCGCGTGCTCTCAAAGCCGCTGAGAAAAAGTACTTGCAAGGGAAACGTCTTCGTGCCGACATCTTGTGGCCTGCTAATGAGGTCTCGTCAAGCAAGATGATGGAACAGGATGACTTGCCTCCGTCAAAGCGTGCGCGAGTTGAAGTGGACTACATTTCTCTGGCCGATCCTGACACCATGGAGGAGATCGAGGTTGTGGATGCCTCGAAGGGTGCCATTCTTAGTGGAGCTATCAAGATGCTGCCTCTTGAAGAACCTCAAGAAAGAGAGGATTGCGGCCTGGGAGGCGGCGCTGTCACCGTCAGATTGATTGATAACATTATCTTACAGCCGATAAAATAAACAGCTAATACAGGGTAACACCGGACCCAAGGACAACTTGTCCAAGAACAAAATGCTCTCGTGAAGATGCATCATGTGTTTGGACATTCTCAAAAAGGGGATCGACGTATCTGTGTGGTGCCAAAGGTGGTAGATCGACAGACCCGATTTACAACCAACCTTGTGTTCCTTTGGAGTGTTTGATATGCTGAGAAGATCGAATCAACAAAACAACGGCAAGTCGGTGGAAAATGTCGCCGGCGAGTGCTGAAGATGGTTCGTCGATCCCTGCCGAGACTCTTGAAAGTCCGTAGCGGGGAAGCCTTTTTCAACACCTCATGACGATGTTGGTGCATACCTGCATGCTCAATCCTTGGTTATGCTGCCGTTTGACTGCAAGAACAACGAGGCTTCCATCGTGTCGTTTGCACGGCTCACTGCCTGATGTTACACAACTTGTTCCATTCCGTAGGCTGCCAGCCGTGCGACGCAGCGGTGGACATGTGTCTCGGCCTTTCGAAAGATGAGAATTTCATTCTGGTTTGGACCAGAGAGATTCGACAGGAAGAACAACAACAACAACGAGCAGAAGTGCCTCTTTAACAAGCCACTGCCAGGCACAAGGCCCACAGAAGTTGCGATGATCCTGGTCGAATCATCCACAGTACATGACTCTTACGTACATCGGCTCTCCAACTCGAACACCTCGACCACGGGGCAACATCAATGATGCCACTGCGTGTGCTACCCTCCCTTAGCAACAGCCCAACTCTGTTGGTATATCGCCTCTAGGCGGGACTAGTCAATCGGGCAACCGGCATCAACATCCCACCGATGGATGCCTTTCATGCGATGCGTAAGTGTGGTGGAGTAAGTGGTGAATGTTCTAACCTTGGTTTGCCCTCTCGCTCGCGTGGCTGTACTCGTGTGTTCTTCTTCTCCATCTCTCCCCAGCCACTGCTTTTTCTTCTCCTGCATTCTTGACAGCTCGTAGTGATTTCTGATGGTCAGTCATGTCCGAAACGTTTCTGCATTTGCATGTGCAAGGACAGCAAGTCTGTTTGCAAGAAATGAACCTAACGAGGTGTCCAGGCTTCCGTCCATGAGAAGGCGCCGTATCGGCCAGAAGCCCAAGCTTTGGGTGGTATACCAACCAAGATGGTCGACATACCAGTATGTGCTGTCTTTATGGTCCTTTACATAGTTGCTGGTGCTTTGCACATGGGAACTTTTCAGAAGAACAAGAAGGCCGGAAAGAAATTCATCTTTGGCGGAATGATGTTTGGTAAGATAGCACACTTCTATTTGATCCAACACCCAACAGCATAGCTTACTTCTGCCTCTANNGGTCTCTGCAAGATCCGCATTGTAACACTGAGTCTTCGAATGGCATGGGCATGCTACCCTCGCAATATCCGTTTAGGTATCGCGGCGCAGGTCTTTGTCAACATTGGTGTCGTCTTGCTATACTTTGTCAACCTCTTCTTCACACAGCGCATCGTCAGAGCTCAACATCCCAACTTTGGTTGGAGCAAGGCTTTCTCACCACTGATTCCTATGATATGCGTCATCACCGTCTTGACAATCATCGCGCTAATAGTTGGTGTCATTCAATCCTTCTACACCCTGGACACCAACATCCATCGCATTGATCGAATCATTGAGCTTTATGGATCAACAGCATTCTCCGCTATCGCCTTTGCTCCCATCTTCATTGTCACCCTGTCGACACTCCTTCGAATGGTCCCGGGCATACGCGGTCAAAAAGCACAGGACAAGTTTGGAGAAGGCAAGATGAGCACAAAGATTATCATCGTACTGGCAAGCTCGGCCCTTCTGACTCTTGCCGCCTCCATCAAGGCCGGCACTGGTTATTTGCCACCCATCGCTCTAGTTGACAACAGCAATCCCTCGATAACCGAACCTACTCCCTGGTACTTCAACCGCGGCATATTCTACGCCTTTGGCTTTGGAGTTGAGATCATCATCTTGTTCTTCTTCATGGCCGTCAGGGTAGACAAACGCTTCATCATCCCAGACGGCGCCAAAGGACCCTACAGCTACGGCGGCGGCTTCGTCTTTGCAGGCGAAAGCGGAAACGAAAAGTCCAAGTTGGGCCAGCGCGACTCTACCCGCAATCTCACAGGCAGTTCGCAATCGTTGCAGTCATGGGGCGGATCGACCCGTCGTGGCAAGAGTGGTGCTCCGTCCATCATCAGTTGGGGTGGTATCAGTCAAGCGGATACTGAAATGGGCATCGGCGAGGATGGTATCGAGCCTGTGCCTTATGTGACTGTTGACGACGGCGGAATCGCCAAGCCCGCGAGCATTGGAGGTGCTGGACAGGAGATGGGCTGGGATTCAAAATCTGGCAAGTGGAAGCTAAGACCCGTCTCCACCATGTCGGCCGTCTCGACCGCTACGCCAGTATTGGCCAGAGAGGATGTCTAAGTGGCGGATGCCATCGTTCAGGACGATCTTGCTCCGAAGTGTAACTCAATATGATGTTTAGGTAATAGGCGTTTTTGAGAGGGTGAGCGAGGAGTTTTTGCTCGTCGTCAAATCGGTTTCGATTCTTGTAAATAAGCACCGTATGTTCTGACGTATCAGCAGATGATTTTCTTAATCTTTTCTGACTACCTTGATGCCGTTGTCGGTGTCGGTTGACTGTTTGCTGAGGAAGGCAGCCTGCATTTCTTCCAGGTCTTCGTCTTGGTCATGGTCGTAGGGCGCATTTTGCGTGCTCTTCTCGAAAGATGGGTCTTGTGTAGGTACGCGTCGTACTTCGGGCTGGCCTGTCCGGCGAGCTTCTTCTGCCTTTTGATGCTCGAGCTGCTGCCTTTCCATGTCGTCAAACTCGTCGCGTCTGTCAATCCAGCGTTCCTGGACGTCTCTGACATGGATCTTTCCACCCCAGCCTTCCTGCATGGCAACCTGCCAGACCGAGTCATTTGTGCCCTTGTCTGTGCCGAAGACATAACCACTAGCACGATCGACAGCATGCAGCAGGTTCGTCATGGAGACCTTATCCTCGATAGCAAGAGTCTCGAAGGCGACGAGGCCAAAATCAGCAATCAGTTGGATCAGAGCTTCGTTGAGGGCTGTGAACTTTGACTGTGGCGGTTTGGGAATGTCTCTGTCTCCGGCGCGGTCTTGGAGGTTCTGCACCGATGTGTTGTTTTGTTCGGCGTCGAGATGTGGCAATAGGTAGTCCAGGTCTTGGACTTCGGTGTAGTAGTCTAGATTGAACGGTAGAGGCTCAGAGTTCTTTGCGAGATTGTCAATCTTGGTCAAGACGTTGACAAGAGGAAATGGCAGATGGAGCATGCTGCGCAGGCAGAGAAGCAATGAGGAAATGTATAGAGTAGGGCGGGAGAGGGTGAGGGAGTCGAGGAGATGGACCACAATCAGCNNTGGACAGAGTTAGTGGGGCAGAGGGGCTGTAGATGCAAGGAGAGAGGAACGGACTCTGTAGCCAATCTTCTCGAGCCGGTGGAACAACGTGGGCATTGTATTGTGATGTGTAAATAGCTCGACCTGGCCGGGGCAGTCGAAGAGAATGTACGAGTCGCCGAGTTCCTTCAAGCCTTGGTCGAGCCACTCGAAGTTTTCCTGCAACTCCTCGAGGGCATACATGACGCCGCCATTGGGGCCTAGCTCTTCCTGCTCCATGACTTCTTCGAGCGAGACCAAGTCCCGGATGTCGAGGGCGCATGGATATGAGGTCTTGTCGTTGGCAGGGTCGAGGTTGACGACGGCGCATTTGCGATCGACGGCCGTGAGGAACTGGTGCATGCCATCGCAGTAGGTCGACTTGCCCGCGCCTGGCGGACCGATGACTAGTTGAGCGAAAGGCATGTTGGGGTGGGATGCGGCAGGTGCGATGGCGAGGGCGACAATATAATTGTCTGCACCCCGCAAAACATTCGAGGCCGACAAGTTGCTGAGTAGCTCCTGCCTTTTGCTCACCTCTGTCTTCCCCGCGACACCATCACACAGCAATGACCGGTATCTCTCCTTGTAGTCTGACACATCCTGCTCTTACTGATTCCCCCTCTCTCAGCCCAAATAGAACTCGCACATGCGCCGTCCGACGCCATCTCGGCCGTCCGCTTCGCTCCCCAATCACCAAACCGTCTGCTGGTCGCCTCGTGGGATCGCAATGTCTACCTCTACGACACAAAGAGTGGAGAGCAGGGTAGCCTGTTGCAAAAAGTAGAGCACCGCGCTCCCGTTCTGGACATTTGCTTTGGCGACGACGACTCGACTGCCTTCAGCGCCGGCCTCGACTGGCATGTCAACCGCATCAACCTGGAAACTGGCGAGAAGTCCGTCATATCGTCCCACCAAGCTGGCGTCAAGTCCATCGTCTACTCGGACAAGCACCACCTGCTCATCTCGGCCTCGTGGGACAGCACCCTCCACGTCCACATACTCAACAACGGCAACATCGCCCACGCTCCCTCCACCATCCCTCTGCCATCCAAGCCCTTCTCCATCTCTTTGACTCCTACGAAACTCGTCGTCGCCATGGCCTCACGCCACATTTTCATATACGATCTGGCCGCTCTGAAGATGCTCACTTCGCAATCTGCCCCTTCTCAAGAATCCGGAAACCAGAGTATCCTCGAGATACAACCATGGCAGCAGCGCGAGAGCAGTCTGAAGTTCATGACACGCGCCGTCTGCTGCATGCCCAACGACCAAGGCTATGCACTCTCTTCAATCGAGGGCCGCGTCGGCGTCGAATGGTTCGATCCCTCGACCGAGTCTCAGAGCCGCAAGTACGCTTTCAAATGCCACAGACAGGCCGATGAGGGCGTCGATGTCGTCTACCCTGTCAACGCCCTGGCCTTCCACCCCGTACACCAAGGCACGTTTGTCAGTGGAGGTGGCGATGGTTTTGTTGTACTGTGGGACGGCGTCACCAAGCGCAGAATCAGGCAGTACCAGGCATACCCTTCCAGTGTCTCGAGTGTGTCATGGAGCTCCGACGGTAGATATTTGGCCATTGCAATCAGTCCTGGCTTCGAAGACGGAAACGAGGTCATTTCTGAAGGTCAGGTCAAGCTGTTCATCAGGGAACTCGCAGACGGAGAAGCAAAGGGCAAAAGCGCCAAATAAAAGAAAAGAAAAAAAGAGGCTTTGGGAAAAATTTAGAAGAATCGTTTCTTTGATACATTAGCGTAGGCGTTCTCGTCCTTGTTTTCTCGAGGAGGGCCTTGACATGAAATTTATGCCTTTTTTCTCCTCCTCTCAATCCTCGTCCATTTCGTCTCCGTCGTCATCGCTTTCGATGCCTATCGACTCTCCTGCTGTTGTGTTGTTGGCTATACCCTCACTTCCAAGCATTTTATCAAGCGCAAAGTCGGATCCCTTTCCTTGAGCCGTTGCTCGCAGAATCGCAGCCTTTGCCCTCCTGATAGCTTCCTCTTCCGCCTTGCGGATTGTTCCAGACACTCTGACGACTTGAATGACACAGGCTTGATCGATGGGTCGTGGGAGACGAGTCACGAAACTCAGAGCAGCCCACACAAGACGATAGTGCGCGCGCGAGACTCGAACAATGGCCGTAGAAGTCGCAGGGGATAGATATTTCACTACTACAAATCAGCTCTCGACCCAAGCTGGTTTGAGGACGAACAGACGCACCAACAAGNNACTACTGGCAATCATGCCACTTCCATAATCTCCAAACAACTCTGTCACACCATCTCTGATCATACGTGCCAGCAGTTGGGCGTTTAGTTTGTCCGACGAGGCACGGCGGAAGGACACGACATCGGGCACTTGTCCGTCTCTTGTCGTGGGCTTGGTGGCAGTGTCCGAGTCGGGGTATAGAATGTTGACGAGCAGGTAGCGGTGCTTCAATCGGACCATGATGACGGGTGTGGGCGCGTGTGATGAGCGCTGGGATTTGTGTTTGATGATGCGATCGGCATCTTATGTGCGATCAAGTCATGGTTGGCTGGAAAAGTGGTTGCTTCAAAAGTTCACGAGGGCCTTGGTTCGAATCAAGTTTGAAGCTTGGCGTGGATGTACTTTTTGACATGTCATGTTTCGACAAATACTTGTGTATTCCATTATGCTTCGAGATGGGGT
The DNA here is from genome assembly GCA_903853725.1 of Aureobasidium uvarum. Classification (NCBI taxonomy): domain Eukaryota; kingdom Fungi; phylum Ascomycota; class Dothideomycetes; order Dothideales; family Saccotheciaceae; genus Aureobasidium; species Aureobasidium uvarum. Next base: position 692,274 of record CAINUL010000008.1, on the reverse strand, counting down.
ATCTATGCTAGAGTTTGCTTCTGACGACTGTCTCCTTAGGCGCGCTTGGTTCTCTTCTTGCGCTTCTTGTTCTTCTTTGACTTTTTGCTCTTCTTGATGCTGGGGGCAATCACGTTGCCCTCATCGTCTAGCTGTTCCTCGTCCTCGTTGTCTGACTCGTCTTCGTCCTCATCCTCATCCGAGCCTTCTGCGTTCTCCTTTGCTTGTCTCTGCTCTTCCTTCCTAGCTTTCTTGTCCTCGGCCTGCTGCTTCAACTTTTCCTCTCTTCTGATGGCAGCTCCATACTTTTGCTTGACTTCCTTTTCGAATGCCTCCTTCTCGAGTTTGAACAGCATCATGGTTGCTCTTGCGTCCTCGACAGAGCTGTGCTCTCCACCTTGAATCTCCATACCGAGGAACTCCTTGGCCAGCTTACGCAGCGCAGGTGCTCTGCCCATGGACATCTTGCGGAATGTTGAGTGTCTGGATGTATCCCTGATATCCCTCTTTGGATGCGAGAGTAGCAGCACGTCCAGATCATTCTTGAGTGCGTGTCCAATCAAAATCTTCCCGTCTATCAATGCGGCAACCTCTTTCTGTACTTCCGAGAAGGGTCGAGCGACGTCTGGTTTCAGGTGATGGGGTCGGATACCACTGACGAAGGTGCGATAATCGGTGACTTCGACACCTGGTACAGGTTGGACAAAGCTATCGTAGATCTGTTCGCCGTGGAAGTTGACAATCGACACGCGCGCGAGAACATTGTCGTCGAGCGGACCAGTGCCAACCATTTCACAATCGATGGCTAAGAACTTTCCAGGCTTGTGTTGTGGGTGGAGGCCTTGGTTGACTAGCGAGTCGGTAGAGGTGCGAGTCGAAACGACTTCTTCAGGCGTGGTGGTAGGTTCGGCATTTGACGCGCTTCTCGGTGTCGAGGCAGATGATTTCGATGCAGCACCGCCCATCTTGGTCTTCCTCTGAGCAAAAGAAGGCTTGCTCAGCTCAATCCTCGGTCGCTTTGTTCCATTCGCGGAGCCCTGGAATTTCTTGAACTTTTCGTCTTGCGACTCGGTCGTTCTCTTGCGCTTCACGCTCGGGTTGATGTCTTCAGCTTTCGGCTTTGGCTTGAGTGTCTGCTGCAGTCTCTTCCAGTTGCTCGACAGGTTCGCAACACCGACTTGAGCCATGTTTTCTTGAGGGTTGGTTGCTCTGCGCTGCACAGTCTGGGGAATCCATCCAGCACTTTTTTTCTCCAGCCACGCCCGCGGCTGCCGGCCCGACCATGCGGCTTAACGCCGGCTTGGGCCCTCTGTCACATGCCAGATCTCACAGAGATCAACAGGTACCAGAGTACGACCATCTTTCTCATACTCTCGTCATCTCGCACAAGTATTCTTGCAGAAAGACAAACACTCGTACAGTTTCCCTTGCGACATGACTCAAACAGGAAGCCGGGACGATGCATGACCATGATTGATCACAAGTCTCTCAACTGGTGCAGACCTGCAGTTTCACATGCAAAATTCAACAATATATACGTCATGGGCAAGTGCTTGTGACAAAAGGTCAACACCGTTTTGAGCCTTTGTGAATATATTCTCTTCTCTTCTCCCTTTCCTACTCTCCTGCATAGACTCCTCACGTACAACCATGCCATCAATCATAGAACTTGGAGCCCCGGACCGCAAGAATGGCGACCTGACCATCACTGGCGATTCGAATGCGCTATTGTCCCTGCTCAAGGACCAGATCAGCGATTTCCCCCCTGGCAAACAGTACAGCATCGCCATCAAAGAAGTCCCGGTCACTGTCGAACGCCTGCCTTACTACCCAAAGGACGGTGATCGTCTCCAGGACCCTGGAACAGCTCGTGTAAACATTGCTGCATCCAATGAGAGCCCCAATGGAACCTCTCAGGACAACTGGGCTCGGAACCACCAACACCAAACTGTATGCCATGTCTTATGTGACTACGTCAACCTTGGATGCTGATACCACTCCCAGGTCGTACAACAGCATGTGGTCTACTGGGACAAAGATCAAGATGGTATCATCTGGCCTCTGGATACCTACAGAGGCTGCCGGGCGTGGGGCTGGAACCCCATTCTCTGCCTGATCGCCACTTTCCTCATCAATGTCAACCTTTCCTATCCTACTTCGCCTTCCTGGATCCCCGATCCTTTCTTCCGTATACACATCTCCAACCTCCACAAGGACAAGCACGGCAGTGATACCATGACTTATGACAACGAGGGCAGATTCNAGTGAGTCTTTGTAACCAAATATATCATCCTTTAGTCTTGCTGACTCGTTGCAGGACCTCAAAACTTCGAAGACCTGTTCTCAAAGTACGATCGTGGCAACAAAGGTGGACTCGACGCTTATGATCTGATCAGAATGCACAAGGGTCAAAGAATGGCAATGGACTTCTTCGGCTGGAGTGCGTCCTTCTTCGAATGGCTCGCCACCTATCTTCTGCTCTGGCCCGAAGATGGTATCATGCGCAAAGATGACGTTCGCAGAATCTACGATGGCAGCATCTTCCAGTTCAAAGCAAACGAGTATGCTGAGAAGAAGAGACATCATGGACGTACCAACGAGAGCGTAGAGAGCAGGAAGAAGCAAGCTTGAATACTGGTATGGCTAACTGCTGACGGAGACGAGACGACTAGCATCACCAGGTCACCTGTAGTGTTGTAGGCTTAAGCCAAATTCATGATTCTTACGACATAGACAACAATAGATATATGATTGATAGACCTTGAAGCCCACTTTGCAACCGAAAAAATGTGTAAACATTGTGCCAAGATGATTAGACACACCTCGATCAGCTCTCTATAATGTCTTGATAAGATGAAAGGTCCAGGCGCAGGCTCAAAACGCTTCAAATTCTCTAGTTCCAGTTGGGAACCACTCTCTTTGCATAACGCATGAACTTCCAGAAGCCTACTGCCCATTCCACACTTCCTTCGGGGTCCGTCACCCTCTCGGGCCAAGCAATGCCAGCACCAAATAGTCCAGGAATCTGCTTCCCGTCGACGTTCTTGAACGACCCTGTGTCTGGTTGGTAGTTGTATGTGATGTCGGAGCCAGCAGCGTCCTTGAGTCCGGGTAGAGGATCTCTAGTGTAGCCGATGGCTTGCACATAGCGACTACAGTCCGAGAGATGCTTCTCGTAAGTTTGGGTTTCGTTTTCCTTCTCATAGGCCACCTTGTTGATAAACTTGCTGACAGGGGACGATTCGAATTTCTCGGGCTCCAGGTTTTCCTTGGCCCACGCTGCCGCTGCACCCTTCAGACCGGTGTTGTCACGTCTAATCCAACCGTCCATGAATTCGGCGTATCTAAGGGGATGTCTTGTGAACCATTTGATCCGTAGGTCAGGATGAGTAGTAGAAGCTAAATTGTAGAGGTTGATGAGTACCAGGACAGCACTGTGGGATGCGCCAATCACGGCAACAGTGGTGGGCTCTTTGAGGATGGCCCTCGCCAAGAGAGTCGGGCTGAGAGCGTGATCCAGTTCGAGGGGTGATAGATCTGAGATCGAGACGGGCAGTTGCTGGTTTGTCGGAGAAGAGCCGGTACAGAGGATGATTCTGGATGCGATAGCCTTGCTGATCTCGCCATTTGACAGCTTGACATTGACAACCCAGTCGTTTGTCTCGCTGAGAGTTGCTTCGGTGACTCGACCTTGACGGGCTTCAACACCGGATGCCTTCTTTAGGCCTTCCGTAAGCATCAGGCACATGTCTGCAGCATAGCCAAGATCACATCCAGTATCTTGAGGTAGGTCTCGAAGATAGTCGACTGCATGAGGTGATGGGGTGTCCTTCAAGATCTTCTGAAAGGGTGACACGGCCTCTGCAAAGTCCACGAACAGTTTGACCTTTGTATTNTCTGTCTTGATCAGTAGTTGCAAGTGATCGGCCAACAGTAAAACTTACGATGGCACCTCTCTATATGATTTGTTCACTCTGCCAGCCTCGAAGAGGTCATCAACCCAAAGCACTGGCCCGACCTTTCTTTCCAGAAGGTTTCCAAGCACCGTGATTCCTGCGGGGCCGCCACCACAAACCACCGCAGCATACTTTGTTCTGTGGACGGACATGTCTGATACGAATCGTGAGGAACGAAATGGCGTAAAAGAGGGACCATAAGACGTGCTATCTCTCAAGCATTTCAATGGGAGCGTCCCCGAAGAACCCCTCAATGCTCGCCGAGGGAGTGATCCTCCAGGGAGGCGTCCTGCTGTGTATGCGCGACATAGTGGTCCAGTAAGCTGTTGTCGAGGGCATGCACGTGTAGCGAGCACTGCCGCATGCGACAACTTGGGTGCCATGGGGTCGGATTAGGAGTGGATAAGTGTGCAGGTGGAAGGCGAGTCAATCTGTCACTGGTCAAATTATATCGATAGATTTCCAGGGTCCAAGGTGGGCCACGAGTTTGCGCACGCCATGGCAACTTTCTTTCACCGCACGTGTCTTGGACGTCCTTTAACAGAACTGATCCACCGACTACTACTCGTCTCAGGCTATGAATCTCTCCGGTGATCCTCGCAGATCGGTCTCTTGTTCAAGGCTGCCTTCGTTCACTCCCTGCTCTCCGTGTCCATTGCTCAGCGGGCTCATTCCGCTATCAGTGCCCCGAGAACATCGGCGACCTTTCTTGCTGTCATCACCAGTCGGGAAATCACTGGAGTAGAATCCAGGCCCGATTTTAGATGCGCCTTGATAGACCCGATCGAAGTAAGCCATACGCTTTCTTTAGTCTGCCCAGTGTCACGAGAAGAAAGCGGAAGTCTGAGAAGAGTATACAGCAGTGTAGCCATGTCTCCCTCACTTTGATATCACGGTTTCTCAAGCGCACACTGGTTCTATGAAGTGTTTCTTTCTTCTCTGCGCCCGATCTGTCCAGACCTTGTGTTGTGTTGTTTACGATGGCACCTTCCTCCACATCAGCAGCTGCACCTAGTTCTTTCCTTCTTCAAAGTGTTCCTTCCCTTGATCTGGATTTTCGCTTGGGTTTCCTATACTCTGGCTCGTCTCTTCCTTAACATTCCACCTGCCTCGAAATGAAATAGAGACCAATTCCGGTATCCACTTTGCAGCATTTGCTCCAAGGCCTCACAAAGAAAGCCAATATATATACATTGACAAGAACCAAGATGCTTGATTACATACATCACTGCCACTTTGACAGGGAATCGGTCTTCAAACTGCTATAGGAGAGAAAGCGATATATGATTGATCAAAAGTTCGAGAGTAAGGTGTCAGGTGACATATCTGTGAGCTAGCTGCTTTGGACTAGCTTCTAGCCCTGCTCTCGTCTTCTCTTGTCGTTCTAACAATGGTGGAACAAAAGAGCAGCGCTCGATCAACAGAACTCACATCGGATACATATCAATCAGCCTCGCCGCTGTCATGGCTTCTATCTCAACAGTGACTGCATCTGGGATATATAGCTCTTGGAAGATTCTTGTCGGAGCTGAGCCTTTGGTGAACATCTCCGTGCTTGGAGTGACCAAATGCATAAGCATCAGTCCTAGTAGTGGAGATAGGCGCCTGGAAGTGTGCTTGAACAGATATTGGGTGTGAGAAGCCGATTCGCCAATTCTGGCTCAACAGATGTGGTCAAGCAACAGACGACAGATGGTGTCTTTGTGCTGAGGAAGGATACACCAAACTCGCTAGTCGGCATGGTTTGATTACTGGCGAGACAGCCTATTCAAGCGATCGATCAATGGTCCTAGAGATCCGTTAGATACTAGAGCTGTCTAGAGCGATACCAGCCAGCTGGTGAGGATGAGAGTTTGGTACACATCACTGCGTAGGCATGACTAACCTCCAACCACTACCTTAAATAGCTCCGTCAGAAGCGATGAGCACCGATCAATCGGAAAACCGCCCGGATACGCAAATGGGAAGACGGACAGCATGGAATAATCTGGCACAGATTTGAGCTTCGCTAGCACAGTGGTCTTTCTGATGTCAAGGCGGAGTGATAGGCTGTAACAAGCTGGACGAGACGGAGACGGTGAAGAGATCATATAGAGAGATCTGATTCACATGCCTACCTGGCGTGATAGGACGAAGTATAGGCTCCATGACGACAAAGCATTCCGAAGCAGAGGAGTTGTCAGAGCGAGTTGCCACGGCTGAAACCTAGCGGACACTGCTCTGTTTCCCGATAGCACTGTGCATTATGTTACGCGTTACATCCCTTTAGGCAAGGGGACGTGGTCCAAGACGGCTCCATATTGAAGAAAGGTATACTCGCGTGCAGAAGGGCGGCCTGCAATGGGTGCTTATACCAACAAGCTTTGGCTTGTGAAGACCTGTGCCAAAGTTTCGTACTATACATGAGTTTCTGTGACTATGCGCGAACAAACGGACTCATATGCAGTGAAGCCGAGCGAGTGCCACGGAGCAATAAATTTGTGTTCTCGAAGGAACCAACATGACGCATGTCCCCCCACATTTCTGGATAAGGCGATAAGACCACGAAGGAGTAAGGTCCATAGACTGATTCTCATTTCTGAACAAGTCACCTTCTCAAAACATAGACAATCATGGCCGAAACAATCACTACAATCTCACCCATTACCAACAAGGGTATCATCGAGCGCCAAGGGCTCAGCGACTCGGAACTCAGCGAGTTGGCGAGCAGATCCGCTGAAGCCTTCAAGTCCTACAAGAAGACATCGTTGGACGAACGCAAGAACTATATCAAGAAGGCTCTCGAGCTCATCACTTCCAAACAAGATGAGCTGGCCAAGGAGATTACCGAGCAAATGGGACGCCCAATCGCATACACAGCTGTCGAGGTGAAGACGGCCGTCGCCCGTGGCGAGTACCTGCTTAAGATCGCCGAGGACGCCCTCTCCGACACTCCTGGCGAGCCTCAGGAAGGCTTCAAGCGCTTCGTTCGCAAGGTGCCTCTGGGTCCCGTTCTTGTGCTCTTTCCATGGAACGTGAGTCTCGGCTGTGTCTTCTCCCATCTGCACAGTACCATGCTAACCACCCACCCGACCTAGTACCCATACCTGACTCTTGTCAACTCAATCGTTCCTGCTCTTCTATCAGGCAACACTGTCATAATCAAGCCCTCGCCGCAGACACCAACTATCGCCGAACAAGTCGTTTCTGCCTTCAACCAAGCCGGCCTTCCCAAGGACGTCATCCAGTACTTCCACTGCGGTGACTTCCAGAAGATTGAGAAGCTCGTCAAGAACCCCGATATTCGGCTTGTCTGTTTCACCGGCTCCGTTGCTGGTGGTCTCGCCGTTCAAAAGGCCGCAAGCGACAGAGTAGACTCGAGAGTTGGTCTCGAGCTAGGTGGAAAGGATCCAGCATACATCAGATCCGATGTCGACCTGGCATGGGCCGCCGAAGAGATTGTTGACGGTGCTATCTTCAACTCTGGACAGAGCTGTTGCAGCATTGAGCGCGTCTATGTCAATGAGAAGGTCCACGACGACTTTGTCAAGGAGCTACAANAAGTCTTGGCCAAATACAAGCTGGGCGACCCATTTGACAAGTCCACACACGTCGGTCCTGTTGTTTCCAAGCGCTCTGCCGAGACCATCCGCGCTCACGTCAAGGATGCTATCTCCAAGGGTGCTCAGGATATGACACCCAAAAACTCGTCTTTCGAGTCACCGCCGGCCGACGGAAACTATGTGGCTCCTGTCCTCCTTACCAATGTTTCTCACAAGATGGATGTCATGACCGAGGAGACTTTTGGCCCTGTTATCCCGGTCATGAAGGTCAAGGATGATGCCGAAGCCATTCAATGGATGAATGACAGTCAATTTGGCTTGACTGCCAGCATCTGGACAAAGGAGACTGAAAAGGGTTATGAGCTTGCCGATGATGTTGAAGCTGGAACCGTCTTTGTCAACAGATGCGACTACCCTGCTCCCGACCTTGCATGGGTCGGATGGAAAGACTCTGGCAAGGGACAGACCCTGTCAAAGTTCGGCTTTGATCAATTTTCCAGACTCAAGAGCTACCACATCAAGGACTACCCAAAATAAATGCATAATCCCACGTGGAGTCACGGCATTTGATGTATCAGAAGGAATGGGCGCACGTTCACTCTCCTGCAAAAGTACGTTTTGGTAGTGCAGGGAGTCTGAGACATCATCCCTCTCATCAGCATAAAGCTTCAATCTCAAGAAATAAATCTCAAGCTTGGGGACGATTTTATCCCGTTTACATAGAATCTCGACCACGTCAATGGAGAGTGCTGTCGCCCGTCACATTGTCGCTTCTTGCACCATTCGGGAAGAAGCTCATGCATTCCTCGGTATGCCGAAGCATTCCACAGATATTGTTCGGCAAGGTTGTCTCGGAGGGAGAAGAAAGAATGTGTCAATCATCATGTCCTATGGCTGTATCAGTAAAAGATTGTCTTAAGCAAGGCGACCAAGACTGGTCAGGCTTTCGACGTCTGCCAATAATTGAGACTTTAGCAAGCTCTCGTCGGGTCAACGCAATCTTCTGCGAGATACTACAATCTCCAACTTGCAGGTCAATCGCCAGGTATGCCGAGTTCGTTCTTCTTCTGGATCCCGATGCGGTCTCATCTGTCTTCTACTTAATCTTTCGTCCATGTGTTTCTGGTCGTATGATTGCCCACGACCTGTCATTACCTCGCTTGTTATTGGGAAGAACTTTCATGTCCTGTTGTTATTCTTGACTTTGGCTTCATCTTTGGCGTGTCCTTTGTCCTCGTCCTGGTCGTGTTGAAATTGCTTGCGTGCTCCTTTGTCTTGTCCGGAACTGTCTTGTTTGCGTCAAATAGACTGTCGTGTCTCTACTCCACGACGGATCCACGACATTCGTCTTCGACTTTCGATCCACTAGAGACAATTTCTCGGCGTTCTCAGAAGACGCTCACTTTGCGTGAGCGTACATGATCTTTGTGCTCTCCAACCTACGCTCTTTTGCTGTCACAACGACAAATCATGCCTACTCTTTGGACCAAGATCAAGACCCTCCTGTGCTGCGGCGAGGAGGAAGAACAACCTCCCGCCCTTGTCATCGTAAGTTATACGTTGTTGTCGCCATCAACTTGACTGACGCCTTCGCGCAACAGGGCGAGCCTTTCGGCTTCAAGCGTGTCGACGTCAACCTTGCCGGTCTCTCTGAGCAAGAGTCAGTCTGCCCTTCCTAGTGATCAAAACGAAGACCTATCTGCTGACTTGAGATGGACTAGANNCAAACAATGATCAACACGAGACCTGTTCCTGTTACGGTTCCAATCGATTCAGAGGGAGCCCCACAAATCTGCCGGTTGGACCGCGCCAGAGCTCACACAAGAGCACTCAGCAATTCTTTCAAGTCAGCCACTACCAACGCAATGTCAAGTGTCGGAGCTAAGGGCTCTGGTTATTCCGCACTCGCTAACGGCAGTGCTTCAAAGATGCAGCCCTTGAAGATCGAAGAAGACTACGCCNCCCACGAGATGAAGGAGCTGCTACCTCGTGGCACAGGTGGCCTCGAGACTAGCAGCAGCGTCGGAACTGCCATTGCAGGTTGTGAGGAAGAGGATGACGGTGTCAAGAGCCTCGCTCGCATCTAGTGGTATCAGACAATGAGTACAAGTACGGGGCACACAAAGAGTAGACGATGGAGGCGCAGCGGCAAGAGGCCTGCGTGCATATCAGATACAGGGTCTAAAAGAGGAAGAGGGGAAAGAGCCTGCGGGAGTTGCAGTGCTTGCTCATTACAACCCATTGGTGGCAATGGCTTGTCCATGATTATGCCACAATTTTCCCACCCAAGTTTTGGCGCTCGGCACGTATGGAATCGCTTTTTAGTAGGGCTCCCGGATCGTGTTGTGCGTCGGCTTTCTATGTGATGCCAAAGCGATATAGGTATAAAGGTCGGTCCAGTGATAGATAAGCACAGGACATGGTTCCCTCGCTCATGATGTATCCATAGCATCGTCAAGGACGCCTGCAGGTATTCTACCTTCGTTGAGAGCCTTCTCCAAACGAGTAATCTCAGCCAGGGTCTTTGCGTTCCTGATCAGCTCCTCGATGCGCTTTCTCTCCTTGTCAGTCAACTTGACTCTAGAGATCTTGTCGGTGCCATTTGCATTGGCTGTTGAGGCGGTATTGAGTGATCTTGACGAGCGCGAAGAGAGAAGCTTTTGTGCGAGTTCGGTAGGTTCGGCGACGGTGCCAAAGAGTTCGGCAGCCTTGCTGCGCTCTGCATCCTTGACCTTCTGGAAATCGAGGAATCTGACGGATGGACATCTCGCGATGACCCAGTAACGGTAGTTCNNTGTGTTGTGTTAGACCAGAGGACTTGTCGCGATTGAGAATGGGGTACAACTGACCTCTCTCGAGGCGACGGGGTTCTCCAGAAGAGTCAGGTGTGTCAGCTTCTTCAAGTCGGCCAAGGGTTCGAGGTCGCCGAGTTCGGATATGGAGTTTTGGGTCAAGACAAGCGTGTCGAGGTTCGGAATGGAGTTGTGCAGGCCGGGGGTGATGGCAGTGATGCGGTTTCGGCCAAGGTACAAGGCCTTCAGCCTGTGGTTCTTGGGAAAGTTTGCGAGAGCAGGAATGTCGTTGTCTGTAAAGTCGATGGCATCTTCGTTCNNTGGCGGCGCATTCGCATCAGCGCTGTGTCTGGATTCGCGTGGACTGCGTGCAGGCGAACGTACCGTGATGAGACCCAGATTCTCCAGAGCAGGGATTTTGTGACCTNNTTTTCAGCCTATGAATCAGCTAGTTCAAGTATAGTATCTGTCCTTTTCTTGACAAGGGATAGTAGTACCTCGCAGGTCAAGTTCGCGCTCCTTGAGCGGATTGAGATATGAGAGCGAGTTGTGCACAAGCTCGGCTGTGAGTCTCATTGTGGTGTGTTTGTTGGCTGTCCCTCGGCGACGCGATCGTATTGGGTGACAGGTGGATTGTAGATGTGATGAGCGAGTCGAGTTGATGTAGTCACTAGCTTTGCGTCTTTGCGATGCCTCGATGCTTCAACTCCAGCAAAAGTGACGGCGCGCTGTAACCAATTGCTTGGCATTTCATTTCATCTCTTCTACACGGCTGCTTCGCACTCTCAATCAATCAATCAATCAATCAATCCGTATCCCATATCCTATACAGCTGTACATGGCTTGGTCCTTTGTCTATTTCATTGCCGAGCATACCATCACTGAACTTCATGTCCTGGTCTCCGTGCTGTCCAGGCTGCCACTCCAAATTCCTCCATGTTGGCTGCCTGTCCATCGTATATAGACACGTCGACTTCTTCCATCTGTTCCACCAACGTCTTGTGTGCTCCTGCGTCCTATCCCACGGCCGTTTGGTTCGTGTGCGTCTCGTGCGCCTCGTCTGATCGCATCTACACTTGCTCGGCTCCCCAGCCAGCATCGGCGTCCCTGTTGTCGCGTGAGCATCTATGAGTTACGACAGCGCTACTGGAGCTTTACCTCATGTTGGCCGGAGGCTCAATGCTGGAGNNTACGTATTCAAGGGCGACGTAGGTGATACCGACAAGTATGATGATGCCACCGATCAGGTATTTGGTCCAATGGCCCGTAAAGCAGAGCCCTCCGATGAAGATGTAGACTGTCCCATATTCGTCAGCCTATGCCATTGTCAAAGCAAAGAGCTCGTGTGTCTTACAAACACCGCGTCCAATGAAGGAGAACATGAAGGATGCATATCTGGCGATCTGAGGGGGNATTTGGAACTCNTGCACAGCTAGTCAGACGTGTCGTGCTTGATCGAGGGGGTATCGCGAACCAAGAAGAGCATTGGCGAGACCAAAGAGGATGATATAGACGGCGCAAATGGTGCCTCGAACGCTGACCTCGGGGAAGAATTGACTGACACCTCCAAGAACNCTAGAGACAAGGTCGCAATCAGCAGAGGCTGCCATATACCAAAGAAGTCGTCGTACCATCAAGGCTCCAGTTGCGAGGTTGACAATGCGACTGGGCAGTTTTATCAGCTACCGAGTACGTGAGTTACACGTCTTTGACACGCACAAGATATCTGAGAAGTCCATGACGACGGTGCTGCAGGATCCAAGTCGCACAGTTGAAAAGCAGTCGAGTAGATGTGTTAAGGAGGACAAAGGACTGGCAACCTGGAAGCTGTCAATAGAGAGCTTGAGGCTGGGGCCTGCGCCGCTTGGCCAAGCTCCACATCGTCACTGGCGTCCCGTCCACAACCATGTGCTTTCCCGATCCGATCAGGCTTCCTCTTTTCGTGAAACTACAACTTCACTAAATCCATCCCAACATGTGAACCCATTTCCGGCAAATGACAGGCTGTAGCATTGTTAGAGTCTCTTGTTTAGATAACCTATAATCTCAAACACGGTCTGTTCATCTGTTGCAGACCTTGACCTGGCAGTCACACTCTCCTTTTCCCAACCTACAAGCGTGCCTTCTCTGTTAGAGACTCGTCGACAAGTCGGACAACAGCGGCAGCGCAACCCCATGAAGTTTGGTATCCATAGCCACCATGACCGATGCTGTGTACGACCCTAACGCCATTCCCATCTGGACCTTTGATCGTCTCCTTCTCGGTCCTGATGCCGCCCTTGCGCATCGGTCTCAATCCCACACCATGCCTGATAACGTCCAAGGCTTCGATGCCTTTGCCCTCAGGCACGAGCTCAGGTGTCAGGGCAATCGCGCGTTTCATGATGCGGATGGCAAGGTTGGGATCCACTGCCGAGTCCCATCTGTCTGCTTGCAAACAGCCTCCCAAAATACAACCACCGCCAGCCGCACGATGCATGATATAGACTGCTTCGTCTTCACCGTCGTCGGTTCCTGACGTGGTAGCCATGTATCCTGGATCGTTGCGAACGAGAACAATCTGTCCACGAGCCGGATACATGTTCTTGTCTTGAACTCCTTCCATGAAGAGAGAGAAGAGTCCAGTGCAATTCACCACCAAGTCGGCCTTCTTTCCAGAATGGTGGAGTAATGTGGCGTCTGCAATATGCTTCACAACACCTCGTCTGAAGATGACACCGTTCTTGAGGCACTGTGAGACCAACCAAGGGAGATAGATTGCTGTGTTGATGCAGACAGAGGTGAACGAAGTACCGCCATCCATACCCTTGGGCAACTCTTCTTTGCTAAGGACTCTGAACNNTGCACAATCAAGTCATCAGCATGGTTTCAGGGGAAGCAGATATATACCATCACGACCTACGTTGGGCACAACCTTGCTGAACCATGCATCTTCGCGAATGAGTTCTGCAAACCACTCACTGACCGGACCCTTGTCCTTCTCCCTGCGGTAGACAAGAGTGTCTGTACACAGTCAGTAATCATGTATCTAATGCAGTTGATTGCTATCTAGTTGCACACCTTGAAAGTGAATGCCCGCTTCAGGGTGCTCTTCGGCGAGTCTTGCCAACTCTGGCCATGTATTCCTTTCGTACTCTTGCGAGGGAGTGCCTTCTTTGCCAACAGGTAAATAGTTTGCGCCGGCCCAGGGTGATGCGTATTCAATGTCGTAGTCTCCTGGCATATGCTTCGCCGCAACGGTAATGCTGTAGTTCTTGTTCTTGGAGAGTATGAAGGCGGCAGTCAAGCCAGAGACTCCGGCTCTACGGTCTGGTCAGTTGGGTGTATCGTTCCGAGTCAACTACGAAGACTGACCCNNCAGGACGACCACTTTGTGTTGAGGGGACATGGTGGATGACTGTAATTGTCTGGTCAAGTGATTGGTTGGAGAGTGTCTGCTGCCTGCTTGCCTGCTTCTTGGAGTGAGTAATTCCTCACGGCTTGGTAGCTTTGACGAGTGAGCTTGATGAGACAACGGGTCAGAGTCACGGGCCAGCACACTTTTATATTCAGGACCTCACTTGCAGGTCTGCCTACTTGTCACTTCTGTTGTCCTCTGGGAAGAGAGAGGTAGTTTTCCGCCCCGCATCAGCACATGTCGCCGGTGAGCGCAAGCCGCATCCGCCGATAGATTTGTATCTTGGCCGGCGCTCGCAAGCACGCCAATCAGACAGAGGTACTCGTACGCGATCAGATAACGGGCAACTACTTGTAGGAAAGAGGCTGACTCTCGCGATGCACGGGATTAGGCGGCGGGATTAAGGTACGGAAGGCAGACAACTTGCCGTAAGTCTCTGGCTTCTGGCGGAGGATGCGCTCATGATTTGCGGCGTCGTGGGCGTCTTTTTGAGCGTGTGATGATGCCAAGGCAAACGCTCCAGCTTTCCAATTCTGCTCCTTGTTCTTCACTCACTCCTGACCACCCGAGCGGGCCCTACTCGTACCCTTTCACCTGTCATGTCGTTCTGATTTGCTGTTCCATCCGCACCCATGCCTGTCTGCTGTGTTGTTGACTTTGGTTCGCTGATAAACCCTCCCTTACAGCACAATGGGCGGCAGTCAAGAAGAATTTCCACTCTTGAACAGCCTTGGCTTGTATGCTGCCAACATTCTCGGTGATGGTATGGAGTCGTTCCATATTCTTTGCCTTCGCCCACTAATGTAGCCAGGAAATTGCCTTTTCCACGCACTTAGTGATCAGCTGTACGGACACCAGAAAGAGCACCACATCATCCGTTCCAGAGTCATCGGTTACATGCGAGAACATGCCGACTACTACAAGCAATTCATAGACGCTCAGCCTGGTGGTGGCACACGGAGGAATCCAAAGAGGAAGAACGTCGGCTCCTTCTCAGCCGTCGCCGCTGCTCCATCGGCCGCAGACATAGACCACACCTTCCAGAACCACCTCGAGAGAATGGCAAAAGGCGGCACATACGGTGACAATATGGAGATCTCGGCCTTCAGCTCGGCATATAGTGTCGATGTCAAGATCTACCAGCGAGACTTTGCCTACATGATCTCGGGCTCTGGTGATCAAGGAGAGCGTGACGTAGCTCATATTGCATACCATGTTGGTAGTCCGCCCTGACCAGCTCGTACCCTTGCTGACCTTTGTAGGNCCTGGGAACACTACTCTTCTATCCGTAACCTTGACGGCCCTCATTCGGGTCCGCCAAAGGTCACCGTCAAGGCTCTCTCGCCCGATGAGGAGCAGAAACAGAAAGAGAAGCTAGCACAAACCCCTCACGTGCTCCCTTGGATGGTCGATGTCGTTTCGTCCTCTCTTCCCTTCCTTGCCGACAAGCCTACCATCAAACGTACACTTGAAGAATGCAAAGGCAACATTGATGCTGCCGTCGACAAGCTTATGGGTGCCGAAGAAAATGGCAGCCTTTCATCCGCACAAGAGAGCTCTAGCGTTGAGCGTGAACCTGACAGCGATGAGGAATACCCAGGCAAAGACGGGCCCAACAAAAAGCGAGATCGTAGGCCGTCATCACGACAACAATCTGGCGAAGTCAACTCGGACGACATGCGGGCCAAGTTTGAGACACATAACGACTCTTCTGAGTCTGTCAAATCAGAAGCCTCAGAGTCTCTGAGCTCACAACCCGATAACAAGGTCGATGTCGTCCCTGACACGCGTCCAAGGCCTACCATCAGACTGAAGTTCAACTCACAANAGGCATCCTCGCCGGCCCCTGTTCCAACCAAAGGGCCTCAGCGACAAACGGCTCGGGATAAGAAAGACATCAAGAAGCAGGCACAAAAAGCCGCTCGCAAGGAACGGGAGCAGGCGACCGCTGGTAGCGATCGACCCGAAAGCCCAAACACATCAGGCATGAAGCTTCGCAGCAAAGGTGTGGTGAACACTCCACCCATCGAGTCTGGTTTTCGCACCCTTTTCATCTGAAGTTCAAGCCTTCTTTGCCAACCGTCTTTCGATATCGGATAAATGGGTGATCATGCGGGTACATGAACAAGACGCCCTGACATCCTCTTTTCTTTCTTTCATGGCTCTCAATGATGCATAGCGTGGGCACTTTGACGGCGGACAATCTGTGATTTTTCTATACCACCATGAGCATGGCGACGGCGTACACAGGAATATTGGTGGTAGACTTGGGATACGAATTGGCACTGACGTGCCAGAGCATGGCATGATGACACTAGACGGGTATCACACCCAAGCTTCTAATCTTTTTTGCTTTCGTAGCGATTAACGACTCGCTAGACGAGGTGCAAAGAAACAAATACTATGGTTCCTCATACTGAACCCCCTCTCGATTCGGAGACGTAATGCCACAATCAATCTTCTCTCTCGCTAACAAGTGGCAATAATGTATCAGTTGTCAGCATGCTCAAGGCAATGCTCTCTCGCGGCAAAGTCCATCGGAAGATGATCATCCTCTTTAAGCAGCGACGGCTTGTCCAAGCTTCATGTAATTCCAACAGACTACAGCGTGAGTCAGCACAGTCAAATTNGCGATAGCACCGAACGANTACCTACTCGAATTTGCCAGGTCGTTACCAAAGTAGCTATCCATCAAATCTTCTCCAGAAGCAGTTCCGTTTGTCGAGTCATAAACAACGGCCTTCTTTCCCACTGCTAGGCCCATGATATTTGGAAACTCGGACAGTTCCTTGTAAGAGGGTGTCTGCCCATGATGGTGCTTGAGCATATCTTGATGGATATTCATGGCACAGTAATGGCCCATATGCATGGCGCCTCCACAACGTTTGATGCCGGACCAAGATGCGATATCTCCTGCTGCGAAATGGCTGTCTGCGTTTGGTACCTCGCTCTTGAATCGTAAGCTATGACGAGATTAGCAAGGTTCAGGTGGGATGAATCTTTGTTCGTACGAAGCATCGATTTTGACGTAGCCATCCTTGTCCAGGACGGCGGGCGGGAGATAGCCTGATGTTGGTGTACTTCTTGAAATGGCTGTAATGACATGCCCAGCTACGATCTTCTGACCGTTGGACAAGGTGAGCCTCCACGAAGCAGCTCCATCATCAGTCTGTTCAGCAGCAGTGTCCGTTACTCTGATTCCCATGATGACCTGAACACCTGTCTCCCTGAGCAGCTCGAGGCTTCGTTCCTTGAAGTCATCTGGCAGAGGCTCTGCAGACAGGAGCTTATCCCGCGAGTGAATAAGGGTAACCTTCTGCCAGGGTTCAATCATCTTGATCTCGCTAGCCATTTCGATTCCGACAGCCCCTAAAGGTATGAAAGTTAGTCTGGAGTCCAGTTCACACAAGATGTACTCACCTCCGCCTATGACCACCACGCCTTCTTTGGCATCTCTGACAGCTTTGGCATGTGCCTTGGCCTCGGCAAGAAATTGTTCTCTATTTAGTGCTTGCGGCACCACAGGTGAAGTTCGTCGAAGGCCTGAAGCGGCCAGGAGATAGTCATACTGCTGCTTGCGAAGTTGTTTGGTGACAGTATCCACTATCGATGCAACCTTGTTCTCGCAGTCAATACTCGAGACACTCCCCTGCAGGAAGTGTATATTGGGTAACTTTAGTGCAGGGATGTCTCGAAATCTTGTCCAACTCTTCGAAGCAGCTTCATCAAACGCAAATGCTAACGGATTTCCAATCAGATGGTCTAGGGCGCTAATCAGTGCTGTGAACATTCGATATGCTGTTATACCTACANNATAGCCATCACGCTCATCAACGATGGTGATATCCACAGGCACTTTCGTTTTTGGAGATGTGGCACCTGTAGGTGTAGAGCTAAAGCGGGGCTCTTTTCCATGGCACAGGTCAAGGAGATTGACGGTCGCTGCAAGTCCAGAGTAAGAGCCTCCGATGACTAGGACTTTCGGAATAGTCTGGAGCTTATTGGGACCTTCGATGGATGGCATTGTTGAGAATCGAGGAGAGGAGACAGATGAGAAGAGCAAAAACTGAGAACGAGAAGTTTTGAAGCAAGATGAGGTTCCTACAGTAACCGAGAAAAGAGTCTTGGTGTTCTTGCTGTGCAAGAGGATGGGTCTCATGAATCCTCGTGCAAAATTCATGTTGGTGGAGAGCCGGGACGTTCTGGCCCCTGTTGTCTGCCCATATTTAAGATGTGGGCATCAATTAATGGTCTGATTTTGACCCTTCCACCACAGCTCCGACTCGGCGATGCGAAGAGCATCGTACGCCCTGTGGGAGGAGGAAGACTGCGAGTGATAGGTTGATGAGACCTGCGCTAAGGTGTTAGCTTCAATCCGATCCGGCAACATTTATCTGATTGATAAGAAAGCTTGGCGCATGGCATCAGATATGTCGTGTCTCCCGACTTCGCGATGCCATTTCCAAATTGCGAGCTTGAAACCTACATTTTGTAATACGTTGAAGACATACCGACTGATTCTCTGTCAAGCATCGTACAGTACGTAAGTTGTGAGTGTCGAGTACTGAGACTTTGGCTGGAGCAACTCCCAATGTGGCCTGTGCGTTCTCGAGAATTATTGCATCATGCAAGACGCTGTTCGGTAAGTTGATCCCAGTAAGGACATCAAATCTTATAGGGCTGTCAGATACGGTCGCCATCCATGTCGACTTCAATGAACTATCTCGTGACCGGTGCGGGTAGAGGCATCGGCAGAGGACTGACACGGAACCTCCTTGCCCGGCCTGGTAACCGGGTCTTTCTCTTGGACAGTAACGAAACTGAACTACAAAACACTCTTTCGCTTGCATCGACTTGGACACAGTCATCAAACACCGTTAGCAGTTCTTTCAAGGGCAAAGTCGTTGACTTGAGGAACCGCGATGAGATCAAGACCGTGATCCGCGAGGTGAATGACTTCTTCGGCGGCAGAATAACATGTCTTGTTAACAATGCTTTTGCTACTCCGCATATCTGGAGGGACGATAAAGGAATGGAAGATGATCTTTCTTCCGACGAGATCATGGATCAATGGGATGTCAAAATCGCCGTTGGTCTGACTGCACCGTTTCTTCTCTCAAGGCTTTGCGTACCCATGCTCAAACGTAAGGAAGAGGGTACAAGCGCCGGATGCATCATCAACATTGCCTCTACACGAGCGAACCAGGCGGAAGACAATCATGAAGCCTATAGTGCAGCCAAAGGCGGACTTCTTGGCCTCACTCAGAGCATGGCAATCAGTCTAGGACACAGGCACAACATTCGCGTCAACGCTATCATACCTGGCTGGATCAACGTTGAGGACGAGAACAAAACAGCAGACGAGGAAGGGATCAAGTGGGAAGACGGTATGACGGATCAAGACCATTCGTGGCATCCTGCTGGCCGGGTAGGAAAAGTCGAAGATGTCTACAAAGCAGTCAAATATCTGGTCGAGTCTGACTTTGTGACCGCCGAGAATATGGTGTTGGATGGAGGCGTAACCAGGAAGATGTACTATCCAGAATGAGATGACTACCATCGAGCTAGGCAGTTCTATTTTGCAGTCCTTTCTGGCAGATCGACAATACCAGTTCTGTGATCAAACTCCACGAATGAATCAAGGATGGTAACCATCCTGACTAGGGTGATACAAATTAGTTGTGTGACTTTCTCAAGGAAAGAATATGATATCGACGATTTTATTGTATTTATGAGTCGTGGCAGTTGCTATGCGTGTTGCAGCCTGCTGGATCTGTCTCAACACAAGGTCATGGAAATTATTGCCATATTCAGAAGATCAGATTGACATGAGACTGAAGAAGAAATTGGGTATCATAGGTATGCTTCACTAAACAATCGCGTTCTCAGGAGGTTTGCTGCAATCCAAATGTTCTCACATGACGACGCACTCGGCTTCATCTCTCTTCTGATTACTCCTGGTCAGGCGGCCCTGGTTGGGCTGGGGCTTTGCTGCTTTGCCCTTCCTGATTTCTTCAAGTCTCTCAACAGCCTTGGGGAACTTGTACGAAGCAGCCCTGGTGTACCACCTTTTACCTTCCTCTAGACCAGCAGGACAGCCAATGCCGTTCTCAATGTAGTAGCCCAAAGCATACATGGCCTTTGCAAGCGGAGGTTCACTTGTCGCAGCTTTGCGTGCCCAGAGGTATGCCTCCGTGTCCGACTGGTTTAGAATCCCCTCGGCACCCGTGAGGTACCAACCGGAGAGCGCCAGTTCAGAATTGTGCTCACCCTGAGCAGCTGCCTTGGAGTACCATGCAATTGAGTTGCGCGAATCGACTGGCAGACCCAACGATCCATACTCGAAGGCTTGGCCAAGTCTGAATTGCGATTGCTTGTAACCCATTTTGGCTGCTTGCATGTACATCTTCTGTGCGTATTTCTCGTCCGGCTTCACTGCTGCACTGATAGCAGGATCGGGATTTCCCTCTTCGTGAAGGCGAGCAAGTTCGTGGATGGCGTGAGGATTGTTGGCATCAGCATTGTCAGCTGCTCTCTTGAGATACGCCATCGATTGCCCTACGTTTCTCTGCTGGCCAAGAAGGCCCCTGAGTAGGATCATTCCCATCTTATACATGGCAGCCACGTCTTGTAGCTGCGAGGCCCGCTGATACCATTGCACAGCTTTGTGATAATCTCGCTTGGTGCCGCCCCCNTCTTCAGCTCCCATCTCGCAACACATGGCGGTTCTATAAGCTGCAGCGCCATGTCCAGCTTTGGCCGCACCTTGATATAGCGAAAATGCCTGCTTGGGGTCAGGTTCTAGACCCAAGTCTCCAGATCCGTAGCAGTCTGCTAGGTAAAACATTGCTTCCGGATAGTTGGCTGCAGCGAGTTTTTTGACACGTTTGTGGGCGTCAAGAACATACCGTTCACTATTTTTNGCAGTTGACTTTGCATCTGACCGGCCATTCTCCGATGCCAATACAGTCGAAGCTTCGACAAGCTTCTTGACCAGAGCCATTGCAGTCTTCATATCATTGGGATTCGCCTCAACTCTTGAACGCAATGTATCGAGTTCGCCTTTCGTCACTGGACCAGAGCTGCCGGTATCAGCACCCGTAGGAGATTTAGGTTGCGACTGAGCGCGACTGCTTGATGACAACTGCGGGTTGTTGGCATAGTTGCGCACAGGAGTGTGTTTGGGAGCAGGAGGACCGTTGTTCAGGCCAGGCCTAACGGGAACTGGATGGCTGGGAGGTCCATCAGGATTAGCAGACTGGTTGTAGCCATGTTGCTGAGCACCTGGTATCGTTTGTGGAGCCGATCGTTGTTTAGCAAGTGGAGCGTCAAAGGGACGGTCAGACGATGTTGGCGGAGCAAAGCCATTACGGGTGGCGGGCGCACTCGGGGACCGGTCTTCCATAGGAAAGCGCGGGTTTGGCGCCCTCTCGACCATTGACGGATCGAGCCCGTAGCCATAGTCAGCTTGTCTAGCAGGGGGGNNAGGCGCGAAGCCATTGGCCATTGCAGGCGCACTTGGAGCTCTGTCACCTGATGGTTGACGCTGTGCAGGTAGGCGGTTCTCTATTGGCATTCCTGATCTGAAGTCTTGCTGTCCAGGCACTGGTCTCCTGGATTGTGGTCCTCTAGACTGCGATCGGGGTCCACCGTTCATGGGCATAGGTCCAGGAGGCATGGATCCTGGGGGCATAGGTCGAGGTGGCGGCGGCCCACGACGAGCTTGCCCATTTGGCAAGGAGCCTGGAGGCATACCACCCATTGGACCTTGAAGGGGCGTGGGACCCCGCCTAGATGGTCCGTGAGGCATATACCCATTAGGAGCAACGCTATTTGTGTGTCCGTCCGGCATGGGACCACGTTGCACAACAGAATTTGGCATAGGCCCGCCTCGTTGCATGGGTAGTTGCCCGCCATACTGCTGCCCATGGTACAGACCCTGATCGTCCGAAGTGACAGCTCTTTGCTGCTGCGGTGGCCTCGGTGGCCCTGGGCTAGGGTCGTCGTAGCTCTGGCTCCGTTGTTGATCGGGAGGCGGCATGGTTTGATGAGCGTAGCCCTGCTCATACTGCTGCGCTCTCAATGGCCTACCTGACTGGTCTGCTCGCACGTCATAGCCTTCGTAGCGCGATGGATTATGAGCCGGGGGTTCAGGCATGGAAACCTGGGCGTTGTAGCCATGACTGGACTGTGCGGGTTGTGGCTGGCGATGCAGAGAAGCGAGAGGCGTGGACGACTGGTGGCGGTAAGTGTGATCATGCTGTGGAGGCTGTGGGGGTCTAGCAGAAGTAGAGTGTTGATCGCCCTGAGTGCGATCCCATGGCTGCTCCCGGTGAGACTGAGTGTGGTGGTACAGAGCTTGTGCAGGGTGCTGCGGGAGACGAGTGGGATTGTGAGGCTCAGGGGACTGTGTCAGCTGCTGGCCCTGGAAGCCGAAGTCAAAGGCATTAACCTCGTCGTGAACAGGGGTACGTTGGCGCAGATCTGGTTGAGATTTGGCAGATTTGAGCTTGCTGGAGGCAGTCTGGTAGCCTGCCGGAGGTTGAGCAGACTGAGCAGGACCGTTCAAGTGCATGTTGTTCAGATGTTCGTCGATAGTGGGCTGACGCTTATGCGCGTTAGGTCTATCAAAATCGGGCATGGCAGCTTCGATCTCGTCCTCCCGATTCATGGGCCGAGGAGGCTCTTGGTAATAATCATCGTAGACGCCTCCCAGACTCTCGTGCTTGTCCGCATGGGGGTTCCAGGGCTGTTGAGGATGAGCAAAGTCGTCCTGATAGGCCGAAGCATTGGAGAGGTGGGCCGCTTGCGAGATACGTGCTTCGTAAGGAGCGTGGACCACGGGAACGATGGCCGGACGATGGCGAGCGGTCACACTGCTCAACAGGGGTGACTCGACACTATGAGGATCGGGAGCGACGTGGGTATCAAGAGGCGCCAGGAAGGGGCGTTCGCGGCCATTGGCAGAATCGCTTGTCGAAGGACGAGAAGACGCCGAATAAGGCGGGCTGAAGGTGGGCAGGGGAGCAAGCTGTGCTGGAGGCTGTTGTGGAGGACTTCGGTAGGGCTGGCGCTGGTCTCGAGTCTGTGGACGAGCATCTCGACTGGCAGACCTTGGGTCTTGTAGGCGAGTCTGTGGTGGGTGATGTGGTTGCGGTGGAGGTTGTGGAAGAGGGTGGAAGGATGTTGTAGGATTCGGAGGGTCTTGGAAACGCGAGTGTGGTGGAGGGCGAGGAGCGTCGGCTGTCGATGGTCTTGGGTAGGAGGGGTTGGATGGTTGTGGAGGATCGTACTGGGTGTTTGGCGGCCTCAGATTCGGACTGGCATTCGCGGTGGGTGGATGGTCGCGAGGACCGGATGCATCGCGTGGTGGCCTCTGGTGCTGGTGGGCAGCGGCAGCAGCAGCGACAGAGCGCTTTGTGGGAAAGACGGGAAAGGCGTTGTCCTGAGCCATTGGACTCTCTCCGGGCGATGGTTGATCGAGCAGCGGTCTGCGGGTTGCTTGGGAGTGGGAGCGTCAGCGTCTGTGGCATGTGGTGGCCATGGAAGCCTTGTCTCACCTGGTCGTGATGGCTNNCTCGTCTTCGCGACTCGTCNNTCTTCCTGTCCTGGCTCGTTGCGTGTGTGTTTGCCTGTCTGCCGCGGGTCGTGGCTGTGTAGCATGCTCTTGATCCAGGTGGGTGTCGTGCGCTGTGGGTAGCGACTCGAACGCGCCTTGATCTGCTCGCCGACCTCTGTACGCCGGTGACTGGGCTCGCTCGATCAGGTAGCCCCGCGTGGGTGGAACGTAGGCATTATTTGGGTCATACGCCATTCTGGTCCAATCCCTGCGTCAACGTTGGACCCGGCATGAACTTTCTCTGACCACTGGAAGCGACAAAGAGCAACGAGCCTCAACTTCTTACACTCTTTCGAAGGGGCAAGGGTGCAAGATATGTGGTGACAATGCGCCAATCAATGCACAACAAGGACGAGATTACTTGGTCTGCTCCAGCGTCGACACCCAAGGTTTCAGCTGATGCTGCCCATGGTTTCGAACTTCCCCAATTACGCGCCCGGAGCTTGGACACTCCAAACATAACACTGTCACAAGGACCGTCAGCTCGCTGTTCCCACTCTGCTCTGTAGAAACACTCTTGCGTGCTCTTGAAACCACATGCCACCTTCACCTTACTCGCCCTCGTCCTTCCATCCTTCCTGAAACATTCTCTAACTGGAGGCCGTGCTGCCATGATCGTCAGTGGCTTGCCGAGGTCTGTCTTGCAGAACGCTTGGCCTGTGTTGAGCCTCATTTCCCAATCCTCCATCTGGATCCATCCACGATCTGTCCTGTCGCGCTTGCCATGACTTTCTCTTGCATCTTTGGTGCACAGAGCGATGCTCTACTGCCGCTGTCCTACTCTCGGTGCTGCAGTCTCGTCCTCGTGTGCGACTTGAGTCCTGCTACGTGGCCGCCAATCCCCGTGACACCGCACGCGTTCTAGCATGAAGCCTTTATATTTGCCTCGTCTCTTGTCGAGCTATACATACACATAGTGTTGTGCTGCAAGGCTAGCAACGGCTATAGCAACTTCTTAAGTCCACCTGCCTGCTAGTGGCCATCCTTCAGCTCCACTCCCTTGTCCAGCACCAAACCCCGCTCCATATTTACGGCCGACTGTTGATAAGTCAGCCTGCCGAGGGCCAAGGGTAAATATACATGCACAAGCACGTTGGCTGCTGTTGAGCAAACTGTTCCACCAAACGTCGTGCCTCGTCTTCTGTCTGCTCGGCCTCTTCAACAACATGGATCTAGGTGGACATCATTGCACTCTTCTTGTCTTGTTGATCTACTCACACTGCAACAGGTACTGCCACAATTGCTGGTGCCGCCGTCGCTGCTGCTGCGTATATTGATGGTAAACTCCAGGTCCGTAAGGACTTGCGCGATCTCTGGAATGTTAAGAGAGCTCAGTTTGAATGGAATCGAGCAGGTAATCCAAAGACATGGATTCTGATGTATAGAAGCTCTAACAATCCCAACTTGAACANNGTCAAGAAAGGAGAAGCCTCACTTTGGAGCCAATTCGAGCAACAGGTCGAACGTCTGCCTTCCTCGACACGATGCATCTGGTCCAAAACTGGATCTTATACCTGGTCTGAGACACATGCTCAAGCTTGTCGCTATGCCGAGTTCTTCTTGACAAAAGGGGTTCGTCCTAGTGAACCAGTTGCCATATATCTCCAGAACTCGCCAGAGTTCATGTTTACTTTGCTTGCCACATGGGCTCTCGGGACAGCCCCGGCAATGATCAACTATAATCTTACTGGCGATGCGCTGCTACATTGTCTCAAGATCAGCAACAGCAAAGTCCTTGTGGTAGACGAGGACGCTGGGTGTCGACAGCGAGTTGAAGAGTGTCGGGAAAGGATCGAGCAAGAACTAGGTATACAGATTGTCGTTCTTGACTTATCGACAAAGGCATCAATCGCTGCGATCAGTCCAAAGCAACCAGAGTCTCGTTACAGAGATCACGTGGATGGAGAGACACCTGTTCTTGGAATTTACACTTCGGGCACAACTGGACTCCCAAAAGCAAGCCACTTCCACCTTGAAAGAATCTGGTTCCTGGGAGATTATCGTAGACGTCTTACAAACCAAAGCTCAGGGCCTGACGGAGATGTCTTTTATAACTGTATGCCCTTGTACCACGGCACCGGAGGTGTACTCGCTACTGGTTGTATGGTTTCTGGTATGACACTGGCCATCGGACGCAAGTTCTCAACCTCCGGATTCTGGGACGAGATTAGGGAGTCTGGAGCCACTGCCTTTGTCTACGTAGGAGAGACTGCGCGCTATCTGCTCTCTGCACCACCCTCGCCCAGAGACAAAGACCACAAAGTTCGTCTGATGCACGGCAATGGTATGAGACCGGATGTCTGGAAGAGATTCCAGGAAAGGTTCGGTGTGACGGATGTCATGGAGTTCTTCAATAGTACCGAAGGTGTCTTCACTCTGAATAACTACAGTCGAAACGACCACTTCGCAGACGCAGTCGGCCACCATGGAGCGATCTTCCGGGCTGTGTTCAAAAACACCTACGTTCCGGTGAAACTAGACTACGACACGGGTGAGATCTGGCGTCATCCAGAGACCGGTTTCGCACAGCGGCAACCCTACGAGGAAGGTGGTGAGATGCTGGTCAAGGTTCCCGACGAGAACCAATTCAAAGGATACTGGCACGCGCCTGAAGCCACAGCAAATAAATATGCTAGAGATGTCTTTGAAACAGGTGATCTATATTACAGATCTGGCGATGCACTGCGAAGATCCTCGGATGGAAAATGGTTCTTCATGGATCGTCTCGGAGACACTTTCCGCTGGAAGGGCGAGAACTGCAGTACGACCGAGGTCGCTGAGTGCTTGGGCAGATTTCCATCCGTCAAGGAAGCCAATGTCTATGGCGTTGAAGTGCCAGGCAAGTCCGTCTTCGATTGCTGAGATATAACGTGCTAACAATCGTGTCGCCAGNGTCATGATGGTAGGGCATGTTGCGCTGCCGTGTATATTGAACCAGCAGATCGTGCTTCGTTCGACTTTAAGGCCTTCCTCTCTCATTCGCAAAAGCTGCTTCCCAAGTATGCTGTCCCATTGTTCTTGCGATTCGTACAGGATGACCAAGCACATACCATGCACAACAACAAGCAGAACAAAACCCAGCTCAGACGTGAGGGCGTAGATCCCGAGAAGGTCTCTCGCGGAACAGCTGGCGCCAAGGACACACTCTACTGGCTACCGCCTAGAGGAAATACCTATGAATCGTTCGGCGAAGCAGAGTGGCACAGTATAGTCGCAGGCAAGGCAAAACTGTGAAACCTCGATGGAGACAGAACAACTTATATGGCAGAGTAGTTCTAGTAGTTAGATATCTCGTCATTTGCCCTGCGCACTCTAATACACATGACTAGCAATCTCTGGCCCTTTTGTATGGGATACCATGGAGCTGGGAGGCGCTTGACAAGATAACAAGTAACAGCAGTAGAACAATTTGCAATGGACTAGCGGCGTCAAAGATGGTTGAAGGTAAAATGCAACAGTGGAGCGCTAATACTTGAGTCGCGTATTGTGTTGTGCTTTCCATAGAGGCTGTTTTTCTTCCGTCCAGAAAAAAATCCTACGACCACACGCCACAGTTAATGGCACTAGCAATTACCAAAAGCACAGTCGCTTCCCCAAGAGATGTGGGCATGCGGGTGCATCAAAAGCAAGCGATCTTCTTCAACGCTGTCGCAAAAGTGATGATGCGCAAAAGAGCAACGCCCGACCAGAGGCTCGAACTCTGAACCTTGAGATCTCTGATTCATAAAAGTCTCACGCGCTGACCAATTGTGCCAGCCGGGCAGAAGATAGTGAGACGGCTGGAAAGATAATTATATTCTTGCAGTGGCCACTAAGATCATGAATCCCAGTCACTTCTCACTTCCCCCAATTCTATACTGTTCAAAGTTAACCATCGTTTTCCATCTTGTTCTACCATGGTGACTTTCCGGCCTGCTGACCCAGCACACGAAGTATGATGGCCACGACCTTTACATCTTTGACGAAGAACTTTGTAAAAGTGAACTACTTCCAATGACCCTATCTAACACATATGTACAAGAAACGATCTGAATCACCTGCTAACGACTGTAGTTACAACGAGATACTGTCGCCTAGGTCCAGGTTCTCTAGGCAAATACTCGTAGGTCTGCTTGAATGCCGAACTCTACTCACCACACATGTCGGTCCGACCACCCTGCCTTCTGAAGTCTGTATAAGACTCCCTAGTGATTGATATGGTTTTTGGAGATAGTATTTAATGGGGAACACGTTGATTTGAGAAGCATTAAATACTCGATATCAGACGGAGACACAACAAACAGTCTGCTATAGTGGCTGGTATCAAGGATGTCATGGCTTCATTGCAACCAGCTCTACTACAACAAATATCATTTAAGTATTCCGTAGCATTGAGACTGCAAGCTTTCAATCTCGCCAACCACGCAGGCAATATACCCCACGGCCTAGTTGTTAGAGTGTCTGTCTCCAGGATAAAAAGTACGACGAAGCATACTCTTGTCACACTCGGCAATCTTTGAGATACCAGCAAGTCCCATGCTCTGATCAAGGTCNCTATATGGTTTGTCAGCTTCTCAATCAGGCTCAACATCGACCTCAAAATGGCTTACTGCTAGTATGCCACGGAGAGCATCTTTGGCTCCCGCCTTGCCGCTAATTCCCAGGCCGTAGACCCAAGGACGCCCAATAAGGACACCCTTGGCTCCGAGAGAGAGCGCTTTAATGACGTCGACACCAGTTCTGATGCCGCTGTCGAACAGAACATCGATCTTGTCACCAACTGCCTCGACAATCTCTGGCAGGACTTCGAGGCTGCCAATCGCTCCCTGGATAGAGTTAGCCTTGTTTCTCGACGAACAGTAGGGGTCACGTACATCTAACTGCCTGCCTCCGTGATTGCTGACGACTATGCCTTGAACACCAACTTCGACGGCTTTTCGGGCATCCTCCACATGCTGGATACCCTTGAGGACGATAGGACCGTCCCAGTTATCCTTCAAGTGCTGCACTTCGTCCCAGGTATGAGCAGCACCAGGGAATACCTTGCTCTGCCACTCAAGCGCAGCATCGTGAATGTCATCTTCTACCTCTTTGTTGTGCTTCTCCTTGAACTGTTGACGGAAGACAGGATCGGAGAAACCGATGGCGTCACCGATACCCTTCATGAATGGCACATAAGCACCCNNTAAAGCGAGGACACAATTAGCATGATCTCACCAAGTTAATGTAAGAACACCACGGCTTTACTGGAACGGTGCGCCTAACTATGCGAGATGCTGTCCCAGGTGGTGTTTCGTATAAACCCAACCCGGTCGAGCTTTCCACACAGACTGACGCAGATCGCCAGCACTGGTCGTGGTGTCCATACCTTCAGCTTAACTCACATCGAGATCGAGAGGTCTCCAGCTGAGAGACCAAGTATCTAAAGTGACGACCAACACTTCGTAACCAGAATTCTTCGCTCTGTTGAGCATGCTCTCGGTTATAGCTTTGTCGTGAGGCCAGTAAAGTTGGAACCATCTGTGGCCATCACCATTGGCTTTGGCGACTTCCTCGATCGTGGATGAGGATGCAGTCGAGAGGATGTAGGGCACTCCGATTTCAGCTGCGATCTCAGCAACTCCAGTCTCCTTGTCTTCGTGGAAAATTGACTGGACACCGACAGGAGCTACGAGACAAGGCGTGGGATACTCCTTGCCCAAGATGGTCGTCTTAAGGCTTCGATGGGTCGTGTCACGAAGCATGCGTGGTACCATCTTCCAGGTTCTGAACGCTAGGCGGTTTGCGTCCATGGTAGCGCCCTCTCCAGCACCTCCACCAACGTAGTTATAGCTTCTACGGTTCATGGCTTGCTTTGCTTGTTCCTCGAGCTTGTTTGGGTTGGTTGTGACGGTCGGAACCACATTGTCATACATTCCTTTGCGATAGATCTCGGTCTGAAAAGCTCCATAGTGATCGTGTTGGGCGGGAACATTGGCCGCACCGTCTTGATGAGTACCTTGAATTGCGTTCATCTTGGCTGACAGGTGGGCAGTATGGAATAGAGCAAAGAAAGGGTAAGGAGATGGAAGATTTGCTGTACAGAGTTGGCGAATGAGACGAGATGACAAAGTGCAACGAGAGGTAGGTATTTTGTCTTATATATCCTATGATGTTGGATGAGAACCGCCGTGGAGAGACGACAAAACAGTGATGTATGCAGTTGCGTAGATGACGTGGATCGAGACTTCCGCGGTGCCGAAGCCTGAAGGCCCGAAGCCCACGAAACGATCAAGGATGAATCGGTCTCTGTCTGGCAATGTTCGAATCAATTGCCAGTAATTATGGCATGAGGAAGCTTGTCTTTGTTAAGCGCTCCTTCCAAGACATCAATTTGTGTTACTCCATGGTTATTCCTTGTTCTGTCAAGTCCGCAAGGTTCGGACGGTCGCAGACAAACACCTGAAGACGACACTGAGCTCATGGCCGCCAACACGCCGCCGCTATGGACAAGAAACACATCACGGTTGCTCCGTATTCACATGTTACTCCGATTGCAAATACCCTGTGCTGAGTGCATTCCTGTCGGCGAATGTATTGACCAATAGAAGTCGATTTAAACGGCCGCGTGTGCAGCCTTGCGGCGAGGGTCGTCATGATGGCTGTTGTGCTAGGTAACTATGACAATATATATTCGACAGTCGCGCTTTCTCCAAAAGCTCCTAAACTCTTCTTACCAACAAAGGCACCACAAACGACTGTATCACAGCACCAACCATATCCGCTACAATGAATCCGCAACGTGCAGAACAACTCTCGAATGCGTCCGTACCATCGTCAGAGTATCACGAACAGGCACCTCCACTGCCAGCTCGTACTGTCAATACCTCAAATGCTTTGCAAGCAAAACCATCGTACCCAGCACCACCTCGACGGTTGAGTAGTGCCAGATCATCAAACGAGGATATCTCATCACCAGTGCATTACACTCGAGATCCACATCGCCTTGTTGCTTATCTGATTCCGTTCCCGAAACCAAGACTACAAGGCATCTCACCAGATTCTATTCCTGCTAGGTATTTGATCTACACACCTCCTCCTCCTCCTCTGAAGGCGCCTGCAGAAGGAGAGAAGGAAGCCAAGGTCCACAAACTACACCGGAAATGGCAAGAAGAAGTGCGCTCGGCAAAGACGTCGACTGCTAAAACCGCGAGCTGGAAAGGTGTCAAAGGCAAAGCTACAAAAACAATCGACACAGCAATGGGTTGGACAAAGAGCTCGAACCTCGAGTTTCTCAACAGAATCAACGTTGACGGCGAGAAGGGACCTGAAGCGCACGCACGGGACGAGAATACTGAAGGAGTGACTCGCCGTACAGTCGGTCTCGAGGAAATGTGTCTTGTTTATCCTAACAGCGTCAAGAGCAGTCCAGATCAGCTCAAGGTGGAGTTTGTCGAATCAATGATGCGAAGCAAGAGCAAGGCCCAGAGAGACTCAATCATCGCCACTGGCTTGTTGCCTGTATCTGCCGCGATCGACATCATGCTGACACTGATATGGCCGTTCGGAGGATTGTTGGAGATTGACGCAGTCTGGGCATCTGCTTCGATCAGAGGCGCGAAGATTTCTCGAAACGTGACCAAAAGACTCCACTCTACTTCCGCGAGCGGCAATCATGATGAAGACACTTTGAGACTCTCGTTCCATCCTTCATCCCGTCTCAAAGTACTGGACAAATATCTGGAGGCGAGATGCCACGAGAACGACGCAAAAATGTTTCCATCTTTCGGTTGTGCGCCGACGGAAACAGAATGTCTCCAAGCAATAGGATGGGGTCCCAGTCAGACCGATGGAGAGACAAGAAACTGGGAAGATGAGCACTGGGAAACTGCAGAGGTAAAGGAGGACCTCAAGACTGTCTTGACCAAAGCCGCACGCGAGTGGGACAAGTGGTGCAAAGCCTATGAGAAGAATCCCGAGAAAGCAGTGAAAAAGTAAAGAATGGCCTGGGAGATGTGCTATCCACCAGTTGTTTCCAGAAGCAGGATGTTGTTGTTCTCAGAAGTTGCCATAGAGATGGATCGATTCCGGGGTAGGTAATGTAGCATGTCTTGGTCAGGGTGTGGTATACGGTCAGAAACAGAAAGGCGTGCCGAACCAGAAGCAGGATGAAGTGGTTATATAAGTTTTCGAAAAAGTACCTCATTGTTGGGAGTGGGGACAATTCTTGTAGTCATAGAAATGTCCATAGCGTGATCCCGAGGCCACGTGCGAGACCTTGATGGCCACGAGGAGACAGATGTAATACGTGAAGCTTCCCGAACCTTTCTGAAATGCTTGTTTCTCATGTTTGACGTCTTCTGCTAGGCCTCACACTGCCGCTAACTCACGAGTATGCAAGATGAGGGAGGTTTAACCTGCATATTATGAGGGATGAGCAACCACTGATAACGCCATCGCAGCGCAGATAGGCGACATTGATAGCAGTCTTATCATGTCGTGCTTCGATGCACATAAAGTGGCCACCGCGCACCCGTACACGATCGCTGCCTCCAGGAACCCATTCTACCAGCCAGAGTTCGCCACCTCTTCTCCGGACTAAACATCGTCTTCAACGCCGAAACATCGAGGATCTTTAGAAGACACTCGGCAGTGAACCTTACACAACATCAACCGTAGCTCGCTCAGCAGCACATCCAGCGTCGATTCTTTGTGCTTGGATTCTGGATGGTCTCCACCTAGCCTGCATGAGCAGAAGCCTACTTTCACATGCTGGTGTCGCATGTTAATCAGATCAGCAACTTGTAAGTTGTAAGTCAGCCCTCGGCAGGTCCTCGAGAACCAATATCCGCCGATATACCACTTGTGAGTGGCTTTGCAGACACGAGATTGCCTCAGGCGAAACGAGATGATCTTTCCAACTGGCAGCATCGGCCGAAGCAACCATGTCGCCCGGGTGAGGAGAGGCCATTGTGTGGCAGCGCGTATCAAACGGACGCGAACGCCTGGCTCCACGCAGCTTCCTGCAGCAAGCACAGGCTAATATCACGGCGATGGTGCTCCCGTCCCAGACTTCTCACCGAGGCGACGAACGTGCGTGGAACCTCGATTGTTTCGATCCGGATGTGTCTGTCCTCGGGGCACGCGAGCAATCAACAACAACAGAAGCTCCTCGTTCCCGTTAGAGAGCCAACTCTTCGACCTGTTTTGACCGTGTTTCGCCGGCTCAAGGTTTGAAGCTGTCCCTGGACCTGGAGGATGCAGGACCCACCCCACCTTATTGTACAAGTATCACGGAGGCTGAAGTTAAACGCCGACCTAAGTCCCGGCTCTTCTTTCTTCCTTGTTCTCAAGCTCTCAGGAATCGATCACCAATAATATGCTTCGACTCACGGGCTTGGACAGCATGCATATATGCCAGCTCTAATAAGTCCTCGCGCCCGAAGCAAAAGTCTGGCGGTCTTTTCAGAGTCGCAAGATCTCGGACCCACTGAGCGGATTTAACCCAAGGAAATTATTTCTGGAGAATCGTTGGTTGAGTTGTCGCGTTTCTTAGCGCACTCATCCACATGGTTCGGGCGAGGCCACCTCAAAAATCACGGGGAAAGAGATCCACATGGTCGTGTGCAAACAACCCTTGCTCGAAGGAGGAATTTTCGTTCCTGAAGCACA
This sequence comes from Aureobasidium uvarum, assembly GCA_903853725.1. Lineage (NCBI taxonomy): Eukaryota > Fungi > Ascomycota > Dothideomycetes > Dothideales > Saccotheciaceae > Aureobasidium > Aureobasidium uvarum. The sequence continues at coordinate 659,359 of CAINUL010000008.1, read as the reverse complement.
CTGTTCCGACTCGCGACTCGCGAGTGTGGCCAGACCTCTGGAGCAGAAGCGCATCGAATTTATCAACGACACTCCAGCACATATAATATCTGTTTGCGAGGCTCGTGGTGAGCGACGAACGAGTTTTCTGGAACCTGTAGACTTGTAAGGAATTGGCATGTGAGAAGACAGAAACGGAAGCGACGTACGTAGAGCAAACGGTGGTGGAGCTTGTCTCGTGCATATGCATGTTTTTGCTTGTTCGCTTTGCAGGATCATGAAGCATAGTGATCAGCTAGCCACCCACAGTGCATGGCATCGGTAGTTGTACTTACAAAGGTAGGTACTTGGTAACTAGATAGACGCGATTGGTGTCAGGCACACTCTCGAGAGTCATGGACATGCACAACAACAATTCAGGCGGAGAGTCGGTCGATTCCAGCCTTGGAGCGATGGCGTCCGTGTCAGTGTCAAATCGCTCTTGAGCCCTGACACTGACAGCACGGAGGAAGGTTCTCAATAATCCCCAAAGAGATGAGCCGAAGATCAGGGTCTATCTCGGGATATCACGGATGGCTCAGCGATGGTTGTGGGGAGGCTAAAGTGTCACGCACGGGTCGCAAAAGACGTGTCGAGTCAGAAGGCAGTTGTTGATGGGAAACGAAGGGAAAAGGTACACACGAAGGCGTAGTGATGAGATGGGGGCATGAGTGCAGAGGCAGTGGAACGATTGAGAGGACAGGCTGATGAAGTCGACTTCGGATATATTGAGAGGTAGACAAGGAGCGGGCCCCGAGTAAAGTGGGAGGTGGATTCTCAACCGAGCGGTTCTACAACGGCAAAAAGGGTTGCAGACTCGAGCAGATAGGAGGAGCAAGGTTTGAGCCGCAGAGGTGGGTCGGACCTCGAGGCTTGGAGCCTGTCAATGCTGTTACCATCGTCATTGGGCTTTTGCTGCGACGAGCAAATGCAGTGAGCCGAGAGCGTGGGGGCTTCTTGTCGGTCTTGTATGCGTGTATAGACGGCGGTCAGTACGGAAATTGATGGAGACAGAGACAGGCTTTGTAACGACGACGAAGCCAGGCAGCCGTGCGAAGGTTACGAAAGAGCGAGCAAAGATGGGACGAGGAGCAGCAACAAGATGCGACGGTAAGGGCAGCAGGCAGAGGGCAGACTCTGGGCAGAGCATGTGGCAGCAGATCCCTGCCCGTCTGTCGGCGCGCGTGGGTGAAGCTAACGGATTGGATCAGCCACATTCAGAGTGCATGGAGACTAAATTGACGGAGCGCAAAACAGGCGACGAGGAGCGAGCGGGTTCGCCCCTAGAGGCTAGCAATAGTAGGCTACTCGTGTGCCGACCCTTTGCTGACCGAGTTGGACTCCGAGTTCGAGCCAGCATTAGACATACCCACATCCCACCCTCTGTCTTCCCGCAGCGCGTCATTTGCATCTCCAACCATTCATACTCTGCCCTTGGCTTTTGTCTGTTACAAACTTCTGGAGCCTGCCTGCGTACGCCCGGGAAAGTTGGTTGAAGTTCACGAGCACAACTGCCTCTCCGCACGAGAGCTTATGTGTTAAGGCCAGCCGAGCAATCAACCAAGGACGTGGGGGCCACCCAAACATGACATCGCCGCGTGCCTTCGCTCCCACCATGGCCGAAAGAACGGCACCTACTTCGTCGACCACGTCTTCGGCGGTCCAGTCTCTCACCAGCGCCAGCACGCTGGATTCCCCTACCGAGTCATCAGCGCGGAGGGCGCTGCGGGATAGTGTGTTTGAGTCGGCGACATGGCGCGAACCTGACGGCGAGAGCCCCGAAGAACTACAACGAAAAGACCCCCTCGGCACCCAGATCTGGAAGCTGTACTCCAAGACCAAGAACACTCTGCCCAACTCGGAGCGCATGGAAAACCTGACCTGGCGCATGATGTCGATGAATCTGAGGCGCGCCCAGCAGCAGAGGTATGCCCCACGCAACAGAGAGCTGCCGACAAAGAACAAGATGACTCTAACACGCCGCAACAGCCGCCTGGCCCACGCATACCAGCAGCGTGCCAACGCTCCCAGCGGCATTGCACAGTTGCGACAGTCGGCAGAGGCCCAGTCGCACTCGCACTCGCACTCGCACTCGCACTCGCACTTCCCCATCCCCGCCCACGATCACATGAATCTGGACGACTTTATTGTTCCCTCGTCCATCGCATCCCCCATTAGCCAGCCCTCGCCGCCTGCCTCGTTCGACCCATCGACCGCGTCCGACTCCAAGACGACCCCGACAGGCATTCCTATCCGCCGCCATCAGCAGCTGCAGGACGAGGCCCAGGACGACTTCATCGCGCGTGCCTCGGCCCCTTCTGTCGCTCCCACGGCCATCAACAAGACGACCGACGAGTTTGGCTACATCCAACGCCATGTGCGCAAGACTAGCATTGACGAGCGCAGGGTAATGTCTCTCCTCTCTACTGACCACCTTGGCCGCACCGCTGACTCGTACAGCNCACCCAAGCGACGTGCCGACTGCTCACCCCAAGTTCCTCCCGTCACCACTGGCATGCCCAATGATGCTCTCCTCAACAACTACTCGCTCGACTCGACCGCCTTCAACCCCACCAACCCGCAAGCTCAAGTGCCCTTTGGCCTCGACACTTTTGCCTTTGACACAGGTGCCAACTCGGCCCACAACGACCCGCTGTTGACATCGGCCGGCCCTTTCCAGACGAACTTCAACTTCTCACCTGTCGGCTCGCCCATGATGAACACAGCTCCCTATACCAATATGTTCAACCAGTCCATCATGTCCAACAACTACTGCTCGCCGCCACAGTCGTCCTACCACTCCCGTGTTTCGACTCCCCAGCCTATTCCCGAGCACGAGCCTGTCTTCTTCAACACCTCTAGCAGTGTTGACCTGAGGCACCACGCCCACATGAGCAGCTATACCAGCCAGCAGCCTACCCCCGTCGCCAGCATGCAGCCCCAGTACATCTTCAGTCCCAACAACGACAACATGTTTAGTCAGATCTCGGCCCCCGATCCGTCGACTTCTTTCACCCAACCCTCGTCATTCTCCATGTCGGGACACGTTGATCCAACCGAGGTCTTGTCAACAGCAATGTCCTTGCCGCGAGGTGACAACATGTTTACCTTCGGTGCTGACTCTGACAATGAAGACGACGAAGCCGGCTTTGGCGACCGCAACAACTTCATCATGCAGACCGACTTTTCACCTATGGAAGACCCTTCAATGGGCGAATACCAATGGGAGAGCGGCCTCGCATCAGGCCAGTACAACTCGCTGCCCGCTCGCTATGCTGGACCACCAGCTCGCAAGGGCGTCACCATTGGTCACACCGAGATGATTCCATCACCACAAGACTGGGGCGTGGGCAGCTTGGGACGCACACATGGTTCGGCTGCCTCTGTCAGTGAGATCCGCAACCGTGGTAACGACCCTCGTCTTAAGAAGATTCCTCGCACCAGCTCAACCCCAAACGCGGCGGCTATGGCTGCCCAGCATGGTGTTTTTTCTGCCCGCCCACAGTCTTCGCCCTCGTCGCCGCCCGAGTCGTCGACTGGCTTTAGCTCGGTTGCGCCTTCTCGGCCCGGGAGTCCCAAGCCTGGTGACAACGGCTTACCCACAACATGCACAAACTGTTTCACTCAGACCACTCCTTTGTGGCGCCGTAACCCTGAAGGACACCCACTGTGTAACGCATGCGGCCTGTTCCTCAAGCTCCACGGCGTTGTACGTCCGCTAAGTCTGAAGACAGATGTCATCAAAAAGCGCAACCGAGGCGGAGCTGGTTCTGCAACCATCGGACCTTCTTCCAGCCGGTCCAAGAAAGTTGCTAGCAGGAAGAATTCGGTCGCTCAGACTCCTGCGACCACTCCCAAGCCTACGTACGATGCCGATTCTCCCAGTACAGCTGCTGGTTCCTCTACCACCGCCAATACTCCTACCACTCAAAACAACCTCGTCATTGCACCCAAGACTACTGTGGTTCCCATTGCGCCTGGTCCCNCCAAGCCACAAATGCCAGCCACAGGCCCTGCTCCTACACGGATGGTCGCACCCAAACGTCAGCGCAAGCAGAGCAAAGTCGGTAGCTCTCCCCAAGAGATTGAGATGGGTGAGGCGGACGATATCAGTACGGGCAACAAACCAAAGGAACTTACTCAAGCACCACCACCCGCTTTTGCATCCAGTCAACAGCCAACCATGATGATGAACAACGGCCCACCTGCATCAATGGCTAGCACTCCTTCTGGCATGCCCGCCGGTCCACAGGAATGGGAATGGCTTACCATGAGCTTGTAAGGTTGATAACATCATGTTGAGCAACACCTCCCAATTCTCTATACGCAAGACGGGAGCTTGCAGAGGTCGGCGCCCTTTCACAACGCTGCGCCCAACTGAGCATTTCTTTTTGCTTTTGAATTCGATCATATACCCGCCCATATCTCGGGCACTGAACATTCGATCACGATCAACCCTCGGTCTTCTGATGTTTATGGGGTTGGGTTTGCCGTCGCGCGTGCGGCCTATGTTTTTGCTTTTTCCTTGGTGTTGATACAGGCGTTATCTTTGGCAAGAGGTGTGGTACTGTTTCTGATTTACTTCTGCGAATGATTCCCTTATTAGACTGGTGGGCAGGTTTCGGATTGCTGTTTCACGGGATTATCAGATCCTTATTGTTCTTCATCTGTCTTTAATGAGCCGAGGAAGAGGTTTGTGCAAGATGATTTGGCGATACTGCCTTGGGAATGATGGTACACGACTCTGACCTCTCCCACTTTTTCGACTGGTTGTGTTAATGACCGGGATTTTAGAATTGAATCTTTCTCTTTTCTCGAGTATTCGATAGCGGGATCGGTTGTTTCAATCTACGTTTGTGCTACAAAATCTCCGTGCAAAGCTCTATGCAGTGTATCATGGTAGTCCTTGAAGAATCATACCAATGCTAGGATACAGAGCTAATCGCGCGCATTTTGGTTCAAGGTGCACAAAGGGATCCACTGAATGGTGCATTTGCAGAAACGTCAAAATATTTATGGTCCTGCTTGATTGAGAAATGACACAAGTCTTTCGAGCTCTCGATAACTTGGTGTGTTCCCGACACTCGCCCTCAGGGATACCATAACTTGCTGGAGTCCGAGTGGTAGGCTTGTTCCTACAAGTAAGGCTTCACTTCTTTGCGGTGTGCATGAAATCATCTCACTCTCCTCTCCAGGGCCTCCACTCGACTCCTGAAAGCTGCCACGATGTCGCGAATACGTCTTATCTTGTCGAATTCGGTCTCGAGTTCATCGATCTGTCTCAGTAAGGCATGAACCCGAGCGATCTCTGCGTTGGCAGCCTGGATCGAGGCGATGGCTCTCGAGCTCTGTCTTTGCACTGACGCTTGTGTTTCGCGGGTCAANCTCCAAGACACGATTCTGTCAGTAGATGCTTCAAGCTTTCAGAGCATGGCTAACTGAAACAGTCATCATTCAACCACGACAATGAGACTTGAGTCCTCCAGAATCCGGAAACAAAAGAAGCACGAGAACAGAACCTATACCCAGGAAATGAGAAGGGCCGTCCAGCGAGTACTTACAAGATTGGCTCTCTGCTGTATACCAGCCATGACGTGATCGAAGTGGTTGGCTAGCAGCTGCAAACTACTCGCGTCGACCAAGACTCTTCCATTCGCAGCTGCAGTGCGCGCATTGTTGTTTGCTCTCGACAATGCAACGTGCTGGTGTCGCTGGAAGGTTGCAACTTCTTCGCCATCTGTCAGACCCAGTTGCGATGGGGGCACTGTGGATGCTGCAGGTGCCGCTGCTCGAGATGATGAGGACGAGGGTTTCTTGGACACCATAGATGGAGGCTCATTTTTGGCTTTCATACGACTGCGCCTTGGATCGGAAGGGTTCGGATGGTCTCGCAAAGAAGATTTCCTTTGTCGTATCGCGCCAGATTACCGCTTCGGATGCTGTGCGTAATGTCGATGTTGATGGCTAGGAAATTATGAGGATGCGCGCTCTACAAAGTGCTGTGGAGTTGTGTGGCATTGCGGCCTCGCCGTCGTCGTGGGGGTGGGTGTTCCCTGCCCTGGCCGAGCATCCGGCGCGAGACAATCAAGAATTAAGCCCTTATTGTTCATGCAAGCTGGATGTCGCGATGTCGGTACTCGAGAGTAGGACATGGTTAGTGAGCATTTCACAACTGCGAGATTGGACAAAATAAATTGTGATCCTTTGAGCACTGGTAGCACCTCGAAAGGTTGAGACAGAGCACTGCAAGCCTGTGTCAGTCGGTTGGGCCAAGTCCACTCACCAACTCAACCATGAGCTCCTTCACCATCTGCTTTGTGGGTCAATGTGGATCTGGACATGACTGGAAGTAAACCGGCTATCGATTTATTGCGTGTAGCTTTGCAGCCCCATGAGAAGTAGTTCTACTCTAGCGAAAACAGTGCTCCTCCCTCTTGCGTCTCCCCACTACGAGGGCTTGAATGTAACCTCACGCCTGAAACGCCATCCTTTGTCTCCTGGTTCTAAAATCCTGCTGCCGTACTAAACGGCGAGTCCCACCATTCTATCATTCAGTAGTCGTTCAAGTTGTGCAAGGAAACATCCTGGCTGCCGCGGTGCATCAAGCCACCTTTGGGTCTTTTCTCCTCGCCCTCGCCATCAGCAGTGATTTTGCTGACGGCTGTTGCCTGTGCTTGGTTGCCCTCGTTGGCAGGAACCACGTTGCCCTGGCGATCGACTTTGACGCCGCTCGCTGCCATGCGCACTTCCTCCTCACCAGCGGTGCCCTGTCTGACAGCCTCACGGGCACTTTCCATGACCTTTAGCTTCTTTGCATCTCCACGCATGCGTTCGAGATGCTCGAAGTAGTCGTTGTTGACCGGTGTGACATAGGTACCACAAAAGACGCCAACTTCGAATTTTTGGTTCGGACGAGGACTGGCTTCTGCGCAAGACTCTTCGAGGTCTTTGAGCGACTGATAAACGACTGCGTCGGCACCAATCTTCTTGGCAATGTCCTGAGAGCTGCTGTGGTGGGCGATGAGCTCTGAAGATGATGCAAGGTCGATACCGTAGATGTGAGCATAAGTGATTGGGGGAGCGCAACTGGCGAAAAAGACCTGTTTGGCACCGGCCTCCTTTGCCATGAGCACAATCTCGCGACTGGTAGTGCCTCTGACGATACTGTCGTCGACAAGAAGCACGTTCTTGTCCTGGAACTCAATGGGGATGGCATTGAGCTTTGCACGGACACCCTTNTGACGAGCCTTCTGGTTCGGCATGATGAAAGTGCGGAAGATGTAGCGATTCTTAACAAAGCCCTGGCAGTAGGGAATCTTCAGGTGCTTGGAGACGGCATAGGCAGAGATAAGACTGGTCTCGGGAATGGGTATGACGGCGTCAATGCTTGCGAGTTGTTCGGGGGAGAGTTGCTGCTTGATGGTCTCGGCGAGGCGGTAACCCATGAGCTGACGACTGCGATGGACCGAGATACCGTCAATGACAGACTCGGGACGGGCAAAGTAGACGTATTCGAAAATATCTGGGGCGTAGTTCAACTCCTGTGCGACTTGGGAGAAGACAGGCTCCTTGCCCTTCTCGATGATGACAGCCTGGCCGGGCTTGATGTCAATGATGTTCTTGTAACCACATTGCGATAACGCAACCGACTCGGAGGCCATCATGTAGTCAGTGCCGATGCCGTCGTCAGAAGGCTTGGAGCCGAGGACCATGGGGCGAATGCCGTAGGCGTCGCGGAAGCCAATCAGACCGAAACCAGCGAGCATGGCAGTACAGGCCCAGCCACCGGAGCAACGCTTGTACATGCGCTCAAGGGCGGCAAAACAATCGCTGGCGTTGACTCTTGCCTTCTTGGTCTCGTTCAACTCGTTGGCGAAAATGTTCAGCATCAACTCGCTGTCGCTGTCAGTGTTGATGTGTCTGTGAGCGACCTGGTCGAGGTATTCTCTCAGCTCAGGAGCATTGATCAGATTGCCGTTGTGGGTGAGAGCAATGCCGTACGGGCTGTTGACGTAGAAGGGTTGGGCTTCCGAGTTTGCGCTGCTGCCAGCAGTGGGGTATCTCAAGTGGCCGATGCCCATGAAACCGGGCAGGTCGGCGACGCGGGAGCCGTCGTGGAAGACTTTTGCGGCGAGACCATTGCCCTTGCACTGGTAGATGCGGCCATTGCGGGTACAGGCGGCAATACCGCAGGCGTCTTGGCCACGATGTTGCAGGTAGTACAGGGCCTGGTGAATCTCAGCGGCAGCGTCGAGCGACGACGGGTTGCCGTGGATAACGCCGAGGATGCCACACATGGTGTCTGGCTATATAGACGAGGGTTGGTAAAGGGTAGAGAGCGAGGGGTTCTGCAAGAGACTCGACGTTAGCCGGGCTGAGATGAGTATTGGTGGTTGCCGAGGTCGTGTGCTCAAGGTGTCGCTCAGTTCTAGAAAATGTGTTCATAAAAGATCACTAGTCTAACATCTATTTTTTACTTCTGATCTCATCCGTGCAAAGTAGAGTGGATTGAAATAAAAAGTCTGCAACTTACGGATCAGGGCGGGCGCGAGGGGGAGGTCAAGTGTGGGCGTAGTGAGAGCGGCGAGGTTATTGGCAACTGGACATGGGCAGTACGCCTTGGAAAGGCACTTGAAGACGACATTTGTGTAGGAAGGAGAAAGCGTCAGAAGCAAAGAATTTTGATAGCGTTGCCGGAGTCCCCACCAATCTTCACGAACCCTTCACCTTGGCACCTGGCAAGCCATTCCGACTCCCGATTTCGGGGGGGGTGAGCATGTGGGTCGATGGGGTTTCACTTTCTGCATCCGGGGGTGGACTTCGCACCTTCGTCGCATCTGCAACAACATGACAACTCACAGTCATTGAGATTGTGATGCCATCTTCCCTTGTTGTAGTATAGGATCGATGATTGACCCGTCTCTTTGAATGATGGATCTCGTACTTCTGTAAAGACCGGTCGTGGTGGCCTAGCAACTCCGCTCTCCTCAGTGCTGCCAAAGACAAGTTTGTCGTCGAGACTCAAAAAGAACATCATGGCAATAGTCTAAGTGCTACCAATGCTTCAATCAGGTGTCTTCTCTTTCACTTTGATGCTACCAGAACACACATTCGCTTCCTTGTCCTAGACAATCTCCAACTCCAACCTTCTATCCCACATCTCTCCTCCGCAACACCTCTGATTTCATTCTCTTTCCACAACACTTCCGACTCCATTCTCTCCCCACAACATCCTCCACGCCTTTGACGGACTTCTCTTCTCGTACGCACGCCCTCTTAACTCTTTCATTGCAACAAGGGGTGCTTTGGAAGAGTTGCTGGCTTCATCACAACCTTTCTGCGACACACGAGGCCAGTCCCGTCACTTCTTTCGTGACTTGATTGCTGCTCGGCTTTTGAAATCGTCTCCAGCTTTCACTTCATCACTTTCCACCTCTTCATTCCTTCCAGCCGTTTGGTGAAGCAATCCCTTTGGCAGTCATAAAAAGATCACCAAACTTCCCGATCATACTTCATTTCACTCCTCATCGTCATCATCAGAACAACAACCACTCCCGATCAGTAAATTTTCGTCATACCAGTCTGCTATGCGCAGACCAAGTACTACTTCCTCTAGCCAGACAGGCACTTCTCGCCGTAAGTGAATGTCTTGGCTCTCCTCTGCCTTAACTAATGCCTGCCATAGAGCCAATAATGATCGATGATGATATCGACTATCTGAGCACGAACCTTTACGATGCCATCATAATTGACGACGACGACGATGACGTAGAATTCATCTCTGTGCAAGGACCATTTGTCGACGATGAGGTCCGTTGGGGTGCACCTGGGCCCCCACGCTCTCACATCAGAACGACCAGAAGACAAACAAAACCTTTTGTCGCCTACGAGCCCAGAACCAGGCCCGTCACTAACCCATCTTCCCTGCAAGGCCACTGGATCACGGACACTTTTTGTCTTGTTTCTGGTCTCGTTGTCGAGCTCAGACAAGACTCCAGCGCACCCTTCAAGTGTGGCGACTTTCTCAGCATCGAAAGTGTCTACGAAGATCTGGACACTCATGCAGTCTATCTCAGAGGCCTTCTCTATCGTCGTGCAAAGACCTTGGATGGCATGCTCCCGAAAAAGCTCAACGAAGTGTATCAGGTCTTGCAACAGAATCTGGAAGATCCCCGTCCCATCAGTATCCAATCTCTCCACGACGTCCCGGTCAGTCTAGCTGTCCGCACCCGCTGCTTGAAACACACCAATGCCCCATTTCCCGAGAACAGCTTCCGTACGCATGAAGACATGCATGGACAAACAGATGAGTTCCGTCGAGACAATGCGCAGCTCACATGCCGTTGGAAGAGGCTGTTCCAGTACACTTGCTCGACAGACTTGAAGACCGGTTACCCCAAGCAGCAGTCTCTCCAGAGACTCACCGATGTTGAATGTGATGAGGGTTTTGGCGTTTCGGACGTTGTGCTACGCAAAGCTGTTCCAAAGATCGAAGCAGACCTTGCCGTTATCGACCTTACCGCGGAAGAGGCAGTCGATCAAGACGCTCAGCAGCTAGCGAACATGCTTAGCAAAACGCACATCTATGATACAAGCACCGATTCTGCATACACCTTTGGTGACTTTTTCTGCGGAGCAGGTGGTGTCTCCGTCGGAGCTAGAGAGGCGGGCTTCAAAATCGTTTATGGCGTCGACCATGACAGGGATGCTTGCGCAACCTATCGTCTGAACTTTCCTGGCACAACCGTCTTCGAGGAAGATGTCAACCACAACTTGACCGTTAGAAAGGAAAATGCACACGTACGCTGCGTCCATATGTCCACTGTGTGCAAAACCATCTCTACTGCATACACCGTTAGAGGTAGAAACCACGACGCGAACGAGGCAACCCTCTTTACTATCTCGGATATCCTTCGCAAAGCCACACCAATGGTCGCTACACTTGAGCAGACCTTTGGCGCTCTTAATCAAGGCAAGATGCAGCTCTTCAACGCTTTCGTCTGGCAGTTCACCTCGATGAACTATTCGGTCAAATGGGCTGTTCATACTCTATCTGAGTACGGTGTTCCACAGGCACGCAAGCGCCTCATCATGATCGCCGCTTGTCCTGGACATCCTCTGCCTGACTTCCCAATGCCTACGCACGCCCCTTCAACCGAAAACCCTGTTCCAGGTTTGAGACCTTCTGTGACAATCGCAGAGGCTCTTCGACCAATTCACCGGAACACGCCAAACCACAATCCTGGCNGCTCTACCCCAAAAGACCTGGCTCCTTACAGCCCTGACCAGTTGGTCCGAGGTTGCATTACCACTAGCGGTGGGCAAAATAATTGGCACCCAAGCGGTACGCGTCACTTCACGGAGCGTGAGTATGCCTGTCTTCAGACATTCCCTTTGAATCATGTCTTCTTGGGCACCAGATCTTCGGTTGTGCAGCAGGTTGGAAATGCAGTTCCACCTGCCTTTTCTCAAAAGCTCTTTGAGAGTATACGCAAGACATTCGAAGAGATCGACACGCAAGATCGCCAGAGGGCCGAACCTATCCTGGTCGATGATGATGAGGATATGATGGACGAACCCAGGATTGTTGTGGATCTGGATTGAACATCTTGTTCGTCCTACAGTTCATTCAACTTGGCGGATGTCGTCTTCTTTCGGTTACCGGGGTTTTCAAATCTCACCAGACCAGATGCACGATCGAGCAACCAAAGTGCTTTCTCACTTACACGTTTTCCTTTCTCTACGATCCAAGAAACACTGACCAATATTCAAGAGTTCATTTGCTGATGTTATTGCTTTCTTCCAAAACAGCCCGTTTTCTTTTGTCCACTGTCTGTTCTGTTTCATGGTTTTCGCTGTTTCGCCCTGGAGCCATAGCTACTGTTTCACCGTAGAAGATTCTGAGGGGCCATATCTGCTGCATCGCAAGGAGCTCATAAAAACTGAGATAGGATCATTCTTCCCTTGCAGCTGTCCTTACTAGCAATGATACCATGTTTTTCCACAATTCCATCGGAATACAAGTGCGAGAGTTGTGACAACGTGTTTTTACCAAGTGCTAATGGCTGTCAAATTGTAGCTATAAAACAGTACAACATGCGTAAGGTTCATGATGACAAACTTGAAAATTCGTCCCTCGAAGGGTTGGATAAACAAATAATGATGTGGAGGATAAACATTTGAGAAGCCAGATTGCCACATTGCCACATTGCCACATTGCCAGGTCTGTTCGGACCATGCCCCTGTCTAGCCAAAGACATTGTTGTCTGGAAAGCAGTCCCATGTGCATTCTGCACCGGGTGTGTCTATAATTGACCATGACACAAACACCGAATGGAGGTTACGTACACGAACCATGCACATCCGCTTAGGTACTTACAGCATAGTTGGTCACGCATGTCAGGTCTGATCGGCGTTCAAGGTTAAGCCAGTGCCTGGCAGTCATAACGTGCAGAAGCAGAAGTCATTGCCGTGAGATGGCTCGCACTCCATGGTGCGACAGAAGAACGGGCTAGAGAAAACGAACATCACGATAGCAAGTAGGCTGACCGCAAATCTCATGGTCTCTGCCGAGAACGTACACTCTTCCGCAAAATCGTGCTGCAGACATTGCGCACGTCTTGTACAGAAGCAGTGAGAGCAGGCCGGAGTAGAGTGATGGCCAAAGCACCAGTGAGCGGCGACTTCAGCCTGGAGGGGACAAGAGGTTCACCCCATCTGTTGAAGCCGGAATTTTTNAATTCGTCTATGAAGGTGTCGCGGAACCTTCTCGTGGCCCATGAACGGATAGTTCTTTTCTTTGAGATGGCCATCGGGGTCCTGATAACCCAGTGTAGTCGTTTTGGATTCCAATCGTCAAGGCGACGTGAGATGGGTATATTCAAGGGGTGACGGTCATCGTTGGCAATGGTTTCGGTAGCAATGAAGGTGGTGCAATTAATCGGCCTAGGAAAAGGCTCGAAGCGTGCATGGAACAGGGTGTTGATATGTTTCTGCAGTTGTACGCGCGACATTTGATGGCGTGTAGTGAAAGGAGATGTTGCACAACGTGACGAGGTCAAACAATGAGAGATGTGAAAGAGGGAGATGGTTTGTTAGGCGCTGGCCAAGAGATTTGGCAGACTCTGAATCCCCCACGCCGACGCAACTTCCAACTCATGCGTCACGCCGACCGCCCCTCCTTCTTTTCCACAACCACAAACACTGCACACTCGACTTTTCCCGCTCTTCTACACCCAGGCAACGAAGCCGCACTAGACACAGTCCAAACTCTCCAGCGACACATTCGCCATGCCCAAGAACAAGGGAAAGGTATGCGCCCCGCAAACTCTACGAGAAAAAACACGGGCTGACTTGGCTGTGCCAACTAGGGTGGTAAGAACCGCAGAAGAGGAAAGAACGAGAACGACAACGAGAAGCGCGAGCTCACCTTCAAGGAGGAGGGTCAGGGTATGTCAACTTGCACAAGAAACAAAGCGCACAGAGCACGAGACTGACCAAGAGCGCAGNAGTATGCCCAAGTCGTCAAGATGCTGGGTAACGGCAGACTGGAAGCACAATGTTTCGACGGCGAGAAGAGACTAGGACACATCCGTGGCAAGCTGCGAAAGAAGGTGTGGATCAACCAGGGCGACATCATCCTCCTGTCGTTGCGCGACTACCAGGACGAGAAGGGCGATGTCATCCTCAAGTACAACGCCGACGAAGCACGCAGCTTGAAGGCATACGGCGAGCTGCCCGAGTCGGCCAAGATCAACGAGACCGACACATACGGCGGCGAGGAGGAGGGCATCGGCTTCGACTTTGGCGAGGACGAGAGCGAGAGCGGCGGCGAGGTCGACATTGACGACATCTAAGCGCGCGACTGGCGGCCGCTGGCGGTGGAGGCGGCATTCACGATTTCAACCAGCGTTGGGCGTCTTTTTTGTTTCACGGGCATCTTCCTTCAAACTGGGTCTGACGCCGCCGGGCTGGCAAAAATGAAGTTTCTTTACTACCTGATCCTACTACCTTGACGAATGCAAGGCCTTGACAAGACAAGCACACAGAGCAGGCACTTGAAGATGGATGCAAGGCGTGCTCGTATGGACATGATATAAACATGATTGCAGATAGCGAATTCCCGATTGGGCAGCAGCGACCAAAATTGGAGTGCGGAAGCGGCGGGCTCGGCGGACGACGCGCGTGGAAAGAGGTTGGTGCTGCTGCTGCCGCCGCCGCCGCTGCTCGTCGGCCTTGTCTTCCGTAACCGACTGACGTACCGCTCTTGAGCCTTCTTCTGCCCACCAACTACCACCAGTCACGCAGTGTGCCTGGCTGTCTGTCTAGCTTCACCATCTTTCCACTACCCGTGCCCCTCACTCTGGGTTGGCACATGCGCATCCTCTCGCCCTCGCCATGCCCTCGATCCTAAACGACGATGACAAGCAGAATGTCAAGCGCCAGGTGCCCAAGGCTTCCAACAAGATCCATGCCGTCGCCGTCGCAAAATTGTACGTTGCATACCCAAACCACAACAGATGGCAGTACACCGGTCTGCAGGGCGCCATAGTCCTCGCCAACGACCTTGTCGGCAACACTTTCTGGATCAAGATGGTCGACGTCTCGGTACGCCCTTTCTCCTCATGCCCATGCCGTGTGCCTCGACTGACCACTTCTCCAGCCCTCGAACCGCGGCGTCGTCTGGGACCAGGAAATCTACGACACCTTCCAGTACAACCAGGACCGTACCTTCTTCCACACCTTTGAGCTCGAGGACTGCCTGGCCGGCCTGTCGTTTGCGGACGAGAAGGAAGCGAAGCAATTCAAGAAGAAGATGGACGAGCGCGAGAAGAACGCACACAAGAACACAAAGAACAAGCCCTTTGGCAGCGGCAGCGGCACAAACAAGGACTATACTGCTGCGAGTGGAGGCGGTGGTGCTTCGACTAGACACCGTTTTGGGCTCAGCAGTCTGCTACCCGGACATCGCCATTCGCAGGCTCCCCAGCCTCCTGCTCAATCCATTATTCCACCACGCGATGTGACTATCAACCACGCCGCGCCTGCTCGCCCTACCCCATCTCACAACTTGGACATGTCGGATCCTGCTGTGCAAGAAGTGCTCGACCAGCTGCTGTCCATGGGCATCACCGAGGACCAGCTCGAGGAGCACGCTGGCTTTATTCAGACCTATCTCGAGCAGCACAAGGCCAGTGCCGCTGCCGAGGAAGAGCGCAAGGCTCGGGCGCCGCCGCCACCTCCGCCTGTAGCTGCACAGATGTCTCCTCAAACCACCGGAGGAAGTGGAAGCACTTCGAGACGTGGTCCTCCACCTGCTCCGCCACAGCCTAGGAGGGGCGCTGCACCGATCAGACCACCTTCTCCCTCTCCATCGCCGCCACGCGCTCCTTCACCTCCTCGACCCATGTTCCGTGCTCCTCCTCCGATCGCCGACGCTGGAAAGTACGCCAATGTTCCTGCTCCGCCAGCCAGATCCAGAGCTTCGTCTTCTGTTGCTCCTCCGCCTCCACCACGTGTCCCGGCAAAAACGCCAGCAGACGAGCCATCCTCATCCAGGTTCGGTGTTCCTCCTGCTTTCGCTGGCGCCCGCATTCCGTCTGGTCCTCCGCCGACTCCTGCTCGAGGGCCTGTACCACCGCCCCCTCCTGCAAGGAACAATGTCGCCAGCCCTGGTATTCCTATGCCTCCGCCATTGCCTCCCAAAACTCCAACCTCTGTCGCTCCTCCTCCGCCTCCTCTTCCTCCGCCGTCAGCTCGTCCTGTTCCTCCGCCTCCCGGCGGTGGCAATCTCCCACCACCCCCTCCTCCTCTTCCTCCATCAACAGGAGGCGCTCCCCGCCTCCTCCACCCATGCCTCCGATGGGCGGTGCTCCTCCACCGCCCCCATTGCCACCAGGTCGTGCTCCTCCTGGTGGAGACGCTCCAGCACCCCCACCCTTGCCTCCCTGTTGGTGGTGGCGGTAGAGACAATCTTCTGGCTTCCATCCGAGGCGGTGCTCGTCTCAAGAAGGTTTCTGACCAGGAGAAGAAAGATCGCAGTGCTGCAGCGGTTCCAGGTAGTGAACCTCCTGCACCGAGTGGTCCGAGTAGCGGCGGAGGCGGTGGTGATGCTGCTGGCGGTCTTGCTGGTGCTTTGGCTAGTGCGCTTGCCGCCAGAAAGTCTAAAGTCAGCCACAGTGGTGAGTTTTGTCTTTGCTTTGTTGATGATGGCTGTATGCTGACGATTTCACAGACGACGAAGATGACAAGGACGACTGGTAGATTGTTGCAAGAACGCGACTCAAAGGCTTCTCATTCGTCAAAGGAGCGAGGTGTTTCAAAGGCTATGCCCGGACGGCTGTCGCTCAAATATGGGCATGTTTTGTCGGTTCATTATATATCACGGCTTTATGGCCATTGCAGCAGTGCAAAGTTTCGATTAGCAAATGTGCAGAATGTCAGTTATATTTCTCCATTATTCAAACCCCAATCTGTAGAATTCTCGTACCATCCAGTTGATTCATAATCTGCATACATGTATAAAGTGGCAACATGAGATTCTGATATGGGTCAAACAGTTCGGCACATAAAATTCACGGTGTGCAGCATGTGGGAATCATTTGGTTGACATCCCAAAAAGCACAACCGAGAGAAACCGCTTAGGACTCTAATACGTTCAAATGTGCCAAATAGTACAGGTACTACCGGCGGAATGATTGTGCATTGTTGCGAGACGGACATTTGAGACAAAGATTGACACTGCTGTCGGCGATTTATTAGGAGACCAGGGTGGTACCAGCGACAAAAGACGGACAAACTCCCACTCAGCTCAAAACACTTCCTCCCAGACCGAGTTCATATCACACCACCCGTCAACACATACACGAGCGATGAACAACCTACGGAACAACTCCACATGGAGCTTGCGACTCATTCGCCAAACAAGACAAGCATCGACACTAAACCAGAAGCCCAATGCAACACCATCCATCTTCCGCAAATACCGCGGCATCATACTATGGACGTCCATCGGCCTGGCAGTAGGTGGCACAACGGGCACTATGGTCTCGCACACAATCGCTCCTCCACCGCATCCCCTACCAGGAACTCACGAAGATGGCATCCTCATGCAAGACCTCAACACACGCATCGACTCCGAGTTCAAAGTCAAGGTATTGCGAGGAAAGTGCACTGCCGTAGCGGCGAGCTTGCGCGGGGACGAAGGCGTCTGGCGCGAATTGGATCCCAAGACATTGGATGGCTCACTCGTAAAAGACTCGTTAGCCGGTGCCCGTTCGCTGGGCGTTCAACGTGTATTCTGGAACGAGAAAGAGCATGAATTGGTTGCCGTGGTCTGGTTTGGAGGTGCCATGTCTGGCTGGCCTGGCGTTACACACGGCGGTGGCATCGCGACTGTTCTCGCCGACAAGATGACATTGGCCGCTCGTCTTGCAAAAGGCATTGCGCCTGCTCAGGACTCGTCTCACGGTCCCTCGGAGCCGACGCGTCTGGATTTGACCTACAAGAAGCCTACATATGCTAATGCCTTTTACGTCGTGCGTGCAGTGCCCCGATATGGCGCTTTCGAGACTTCTTCGCCCAACGACATGGAGGTTGATGCTCAACTCGAGACACTGGATGGCACGGTTTGTGTACAGGTCAAGGGCGCTGTTCCTGTTTCCGAGGGAGAGAGTGCCGTCAAGTCTTCCATCAAGAGCTTGACTCCTGCCAAGTCGTGGCTAGGCTGGACCTCTCGCTCAGACACATGAGCGAACTCGGCAAGCCTCAAGCTGAGGGTAACAATGTCCAAAGCAAAACGGGATTGAGCACTCCACTGAAGATACCCGAGCTTAAATCGCCAATCCCGATTCAAGCAAACTTCGAACATCAAGACGCTCACGGCTCTCAAAGCAGACATGAGTGTCGGCAGCGAGGATGACATTCGATTGTCTGACAGTTTTTGTCTGATGACACAAAACCACGCATAGCAGGGCTTGGTCACGGAGACCAATAGTTGTAGAAGATGAAGAAACTGATGTGGTAGAATGAAAAATTGACCCCTGAGTGCAACCCTCGCACACTCGATAATACCCAGACCCCTCACGATTATTTCAAACCCAGATGCTCCATTGCCCCCTCTCCCTAGACCATATCACATTATTGTACACAGGGTGCATGTACTGTTAGACCTCTTATGTCATCTATCATGCAATCATCCACCTGAAGACTGTCAGTCGAGCTGCCAATCGCGTTACAAGTTTTGACTTACCATGCGCCTCCAACGAGAGCCACAAGAATCAGCGCTNNTTGAGATGTTAGCAGTTTCACTGGGGAATTCCGGCATATCGATAACGTACCTGTGACGATACCAGCACCAGCCCTGTCGCTGGTCTCGATGGGATCGGGAGTAGCAATAGGATTCGTGTCGCCTCCGCTTCCAGCACTANNGAAGAAACGAGTCAGCTACAACCCAGGCATGCTGAGAAACATTACTCACTTAGGATTGCCCTTAGAGGTTCCACCGGTTGAGTTGGATACAGGGCCTTGAACCTGTTGATCGTTAGCGCCAGGACATTGCGAAAGGCTCGTGGACCAGGAACATACTCTATCTATGAGATTGGATTGGATGACTTCGAGAGCGGACATTTGCTGTCCGACACCCGTTGCGCCATCCCAGACCCCATTGTTCCACCATCGGGTTCCGCAGGTCGTGCCCTCAGCTCCGCCACTGCAAGATAAAGCTGCAGCTTGGGCGGATGCTGCGAGGTAAGGCTTTATATCATCATAAAGCCAGGGTGCTACCTTGGTAGAAGCGGCCATCCATCGTGATAAGTAGGCTTTGAAACTGNNCAAATAGTCAATCGATGCACAAACGTGATGTTTTGAGAGAGGGACGTACCTGAGCTGATCGATGTTGCAGTTGTTGTTCGGTTCGCAAGCCACCTCGAACATGATCTGTCCATCTCCCTGACCACCTTGGTTGGTGAAGAAGACATGAGTTGCGTTCCAGATGCCGAGGGTGCGCTCCCTCCAAATTTCGCTCTGTGTGACGTTCCACATGGTGGCAGCACCAAGAAGGAAAACGCCAGCATTGTAAGACCACTGAATATGGTTGAGCTGTGTGCAATTGATCTTGTCGTCGCTACCGTCATAGAAATAGTAATCATCGCTCATCAGGCCGATGGCGTGAGTCCAGTCAAATGCTCTCTCGGCCCACTCGGAGTAGGTCTGGTTGCCGGTGTAAGCCGCAAGACGTGCAGCGATGTTGAAGAAAGCACCGTTGGAGATGGTGTTCTTGTAGTCAAAGCCGTTGTTGAAAGTGAAGATCTGCCACCTCAGGCCTCCGCCGCATGTCGAATTGTCCCAACGCAGAGCTTGACTGTTGAAGACGGCTTGAGCTAGGGCGAGCCACTGAGGCTGATCGGCAGGAGGATTAGGGAACTTGAGCTCGGCAGCAGACATGGCCGCCATTCCCCAGAAAGCCTGATCGTCGTTACCAAGCGATTTACTCTGGTTGCTGGGCATATAGTTGTCCTTGTCGCCGACTTGGAAGAGCATGGCTTGGGTGGTGACATCGTTGTAACTGGTGTCACCGGTGTAATACCAGTAGTCGATCAGAGAGCCGAACATGGCGCCTGCTTCCCACCAGTAGTATGGACCGGGAAGCAATCCAGGAATGCCGCCAGTCACATTTCCATTATAGAATTGCATCATTCCGTAGGCGATGGTAGAGGCAGCCGTTTTGATTGAGTCTNNGTCGTGGTCAGTTTCTTTGCGAGTATATGGCAACGAGGAGCGCGTACCCTCGCTAGTCAGATCAACGGTTATAGCAGCACATGGCAGTATTGCAAAGGCGGCGCAAGACAGGCCGGACAGTATTGATGAAGGGCGCATGGTGAATACGGTAATATATGATGGGTGGGCGAATTAGACGAGGCAGGCGCCGTCGACGGGTGGCTAATGCTGATGCTGGGTATGAATGTTGGATATAGTACCAATGATAGAAGTAAGAGTTGTTGCGGCACGACAGAAGAGTCGACTACACAGGTATCCGGGGCATCCAGCACCGTTTAACCAAGTTTGCGATGGCCGATGGTGACGTCGATCGAAGACAGGGAGAGCTGAGGGCGGCAAACACTGGGAGGCGCACCGCGGCTTGGATGAGGTTCAAGAGAAGGCACGGGAGCAAACAAATGGCAGCCGAGCAGAGAGATGGATGTTAGTGAGAGTGGTGACAGTGGTGAACAGGGTGGCGGAGAAGGTCGATCGAAGGAAGGGAAATAAAGCAGCATGAGCATGATGCATCTATTAGTCTAGAAATCGGATGGCGCACGGATGGAGACGGCGCATGAAAACCTCTGGGCGCCAATCAGCATGCACAAGCGGCCATTTTCTCCACAGCTGGGCAGCCGTCCTCCGCACTCTGTGCCAGAAGATCATCCTGCCCGTCATGTCTCCAAATTGTTTGCCGCGTCAGGACAGACCGTCCACCACTCTATCTCGAGTCATCGTGTCAAAGGACTGATTGTAGGAAAGCACCTACTGCAAAGCAGCATATCTCAAAGCTCGTGGGAAGACAAGACTTGGACGCGTATAGACCCAAGGCTTGATACGAGAGGATCGCAGGCGGCGCCGAGGCTGACAAGAAGAATTGCGGTAGCAGCCAAGCACCTGGCGTCTTTTGCACAAGAAGTTTTTGTGATTTTACTGTTGCCGATGCGCGACGCAACTCGCAATCAGTAGGGGCAGTGCAGTGCATCTGCCCCTGAGACTTGATGAGAAAGCAAAGCGCTGCTTTGTTGTTGAGACCCGACAGCAACCAATATTCGCACGTGAGGCGTGATGGATGTTTACCCAAGCCTGCCGGAATCTTCTCCCAGCCGCAAGCCGGTCACGGTAGTTTTCACCGTGGTGGTCGCTGCCGTCAGCGGCTTGTCTTCTCCCAATAACTCATGCCCAAGGAAAAGACAGTCTGGGAGAGACTGCTCTTGTTGCTTCAGGCCGACAACGAGCTTTCTGACTATTGATGCATGATTGGTTGGCCTGAAGTGGAACAAACAAAGCACAGAGAAGTTCAAAGAGAGCCAACAGCAGACGGTCTAGAGTCGGTAGCGATGAAGGAAGCTGGAAAGAGAACAGCACAAAAGACTAAGGGAGCGCAAAACAGTGTAGACAGCGAGCAGGTTCGAACGGTGGGCGGCGTGACAGAGGCGGTTGTATTTTTGGGTGCCTAGGCAGCGAAATTCGTCGAGATGGTCTGACGAGAGTTTGGCTTTGGTTTTGTCGTCGTTGCACCGCCCCAGCCACATCGTGGTCGCGGCGGTTTGAGCTTCTGTCAACCTCCGCCGGCCGACTCTCCTCTCTCTCTCTCTCTCTCAATAACCTCATCTTCGCGCATCCACAACTCCGCTCCACAACAACCTGATCTCTTCTGCCTGCGCTTTCGCTCCGTCTCGTACAACTCAGTCCACACTCGTATCCTCGTCCGTCACACCGCCCACGTCGCCACAATGTCCGAGCAGCCTTACGACCCCTACATTCCCTCTGGCCAGACCGGCGGCGCCAGCAGAGATGGCAACCAGCGTACCGCTGCCCTTCAAGCTGTACGTCGTGCCTGAAATACCGCAACGCATGCACACAGCGACTGATATAGTGTGCAGGAAATCGACTCGACCGTCAACGTCATGCGCAACAACATCAACAAGGTCTCGGAGCGTGGCGAGCGCCTCGACAGCTTGCAGGACAAGACCGACAACCTGGCTGTCTCGGCGCAGGGCTTCAGACGTGGTGCCAACAGAGTCAGAAAGCAGATGTGGTGGAAGGACATGAAGATGAGAATGTGCCTGATCGTCGGCATCATCCTCTTGCTCGTCATCATCATCGTCCCCAGTGGTGCGTATCCAATTCCTTCGAGTCCTCTGCTTTGTAGAAGCTTCTCCAGCTAACACGGTNGCAGTCGTCGCAACAAAACATCACTAAAGCGACCCTTCTCCGNNATATCTTTTGACGACATGACCTTGCAAGCTTGCGAAGCCTCTGGTTGAGAGGCACGCGTATTATACCACTCTGCCACGATTCTCCCTGCCCNNGTCCGAATCCTCTCCGATACCACGACATGCCCCCGACTGCACTTAACGAACTGGCGCATCAAGGAGCATCTGCTGATCTGTTTCTTGACTTTACGATTGTTTTCCTGCTTTTGCACTAGCCAAGGCTCTCTACACGTGTAGTAATATGATTGTTTCCTTTTACCAGTCTCCTTTTCAATTATGCAGCAACCACCGACGGCTTTAAGTGACTTCCGAGTTTCTCGTTCAAGAAAGTGCTGATATGTGGCTATCAGAAAGCACAATTTATACAACATCGAATGACTTGTCCGCTGTAATCGGTTCCTTCCTGTGTATTGAGATTTGTCACATTCTGACGTACGACCAAGCGATATTGTTCATGCCGAAACACCGTCTCTCTACGGACACCTCAAACAGGGAAGCGAAACAGAGGTATATGGGGAGCTACTCCTACCAGTTCACAGCCGATGCCCATCCAAAGTCATAGATGAATTCCTGAGGATGATCTGGTTCCTGAGTCCTCTCCGTGTGCAACAGACAGTCACGGTGTAGTTGTGGAAATGCACAATCCTTTTTACTACAGAACGATGTCCACGGAGAGGAGGTCATGCTCAGGCATCTCCATGGTACACCTCTGTTCAAAAAGAAACTGTGCATTTCTATAGCGTAAGATAACACAATGACTTAGTGAAGGAGAGGGGTCGATCATAGTATGTGACTATCTGTTGCCTACGGAGAAGACTTACTTCTTTCTACCTCAAGGCTTCACTCGTATGCCTACCTTTACAGCTCGACGCCTCTCAGTTCAACCTTCTAGGCTGCAACACCAGTCACTCTATGGTTCAGCATCACAATATAACATCACCGGAAGCAACTTGAGCATCATCCATCGCAGTGTCATCGGGCTCTCACTCATCCAACTTCACACCGCTCTTGGTTTAAACCGATCGTCCAGCATAGATAAGGCCTCTTCCATCCATCCACAACTCCAGTCGCCTCCGATCTTAGTATCTGTTTTCATCCTTCAACTCTTCTTACACTGCAGGGGTTCCAGCACGATGACCATTCTACCTAGATGCGCCAGACTGGGACTGCAACTCTTGATCGTGCTTCTCTCAAAGCAGAAAGAGCCCGGCAGAAAACACACTTCCGAAACATTGCAATTATCAAGAAGAGGAAGCACACCCTCGGCCTCAGGATCAGGAAGAAACTCGAGCTCAATCAAGAGCTCTCTGAGAGCGAGCGAGCTTATATTGAGAGGCGCCCTCGTGGCCAGCACACAGATTATGTTATGAGCAAGACAAAACATGGTCTCCTAGATGCAGTACAAGCCTCGGAACTAGACAGTGTGTTCAAATCGCGCGTTTTCTGCCTACACTTCTAACAACTACCTACAGAGCGCAGCGAGAGAACTCCGTTCATAATGTTCAGATCTTCTACACTTGTTGGCACAAAACATACGAACGGCTTCACAACCCAAACGTTGTTTGTGCCAGCCGCCCATCTTATGACAGATCTGGCCACCAGGAGAGGTATAGACGAGACGTCGTGGATTCGAACCTCCATGACAGAGATTCCGCTCCAGGAATTGAGGCCTATGTTAGGACATCATTTGCTTTGGCGAGACCGAATACAAGATGAGCTTCTATCTTGGACAATGTCTTACCTCTTTGCAACAGTCCACTTGTACCTACGCCATCTCAAGGGCCAGGAGATCGGATGCGTTTCAACGATCAACCGCACTCGAGCTTCGCATCCGGAAGAGTGGCACGTCGAGCAGCTAGAGTCTCAGAAAGTACAAGCCTGCCAGGTTCTACTCTGCCAACGACCTCTGTGATCACACGGGAGTTTATCATGATTATGAAAGGAAGTGTCAGAAGGACCTGCCTGGTCTTCATCCTCGGAAGACCAATCACGAATACATTACTCATGGAGTAGTTGGATACCCTGAGAACGACCAATTGCAACAAGCTGCATGGGCCGACCTTGTGGCTGCCGGACTCTTCAAGCTTATTCCCGAATTACTGGTCACCGTCGAGTTCAGAGCCGCAGGTCTGTACACGGTGTTACGGTACATTCGGGGTCCAGAAGATACTGAACATGCAGGACCTTTTGGTAAGTCGACAGCATCTAGGCCATTGTGGTCAGATCATGGAGTGGAACAGACGAGTGGCTTACGGTCGCAGAGGCAGTCCATGCATGAGGAGCTCAACACTATGCTTCTCACGTATAAATATGTGAGCAACGCCGACTGCTAGGTAATCTTTCGAGACAAGAAGGATATGGGCAGATGACATTAGGGGAACTCCATAGTAAACAACAATATCTGAGAACATTCTCCATATATTTCCGATCTGCTGCATAGACTTATTTTTTTTTATCGCCGGAAGATAGAGCAACGCCCACTGAAAGCCACCACAGTGCCAGGTCTTGGAACAATTGGGCATCGTGGTTACGAGTGGTTTAGGCGGCTTGAGAGTGACTGACTTATGGAGAGACATGGACTTTGAATGATCGGCAGCTTGTGGCTTTGAAACTGCACACCTCTCGTAAACGAGCAAGAGTGGTTGGAGACGCCGGCTGTCTGATGTTCTTTTCCTAGCCGTATGTTCGTCGCAAAAGCAAATATGCAGATTCGAAGCACATGCCTCTGTACCTAAATGATTGCGTTGGAAGGTTTCGCAAGTTGGTTGTTGGAATATCAGGGTTTTCATATAATCCATGCATATGAGAGTTGCATTCGTCACGTCGAGTCATGTTGCTTCTGTATCAGAGCAGAGTCTTCCATGCTTCCGAAATTGAGTGCAGCACTGTGAACAAAGATACCTAGGCGACAAATATCTCATAATATGCATGTTGTCGTTGGGTCTTGGTGTGGGTAGATACCCTGCGTTCGGAATTCGAGGTGCCCCGAGGAGAGTGAACGCAGTATGAATGCACATTTTCAGTTCCGGATGGAGATCGGCTTCTACGCCAAATTGCGTAAAGGAGGGTGAACAAATTGTGAGGACGCTAAGAGTCTAGTTGTGGTGATCAACCTCGTGCGGGCAAATATTAGAGGCCGACTACTGTGATTGCTTCTATTCTAGCAAGTGGAAGAAGGCTGTATGCGCGTCTAGTTCTTGTGCGCACTTTCAGCGTCTCATACCCACAGTAAGCCTCGTAGTCCCTTGGCCAGATGCACCTTGCAAGCCAGATGTTGTGTGTGAATGTCGTCCCAATGCGAAGAATGTGGGTCCTGTACCGGCATATTCAGCCATGCGAAAAACGATCAACGCGCGAGGTTCGTGTTCAGCTCGGATGGGTTCAAGTAGGGTTAAAACATGCCAAGTAAATTGGCCGCGTTTGATGAGATGTTATTTCATGGCTACGAAAGACGTTGCACATCAGGGACCAACATCGTGTTATGAAGCGGTCGCATCACAGAACTGAGCTTGTTGCAGGATGTTTTGCATCTAATCAAGAAGGATGACAAAATAGAAAAGCGGCTTTGGAAGCGAGCAGTTTGCAGCGATTGGTAAAGTCGTCAGGCCGCTCTCTCGTAAGCATCGGCGTTAAAGGACCGCCGCACGGCTTCGGAGGATCCGGTAGCCGTGCCCGTTAGGAAGGAGGTGGGAGGAGGAAGAAGAAGAAGGAGCAATCGGCCAAGCAGCCCCTACTCAGCAACAAATACAACAATAACTACCTAGCACGCGCGAGTGCAGACGTCCATCTGACAGACACAAGCTGAAAAAGGGCCCGTTCTGACGAACATCGCTTGTCGAGTGGAGCGCAGTCCGATCAGACAGTTGCAAGGGAAAGTCGTCATTACATTTCTTTGGACTATCGCGTTTCGAGACGTTCTGCCGTGTTGGACGCATCCGCCGCTTTCCTTTCCTTCCACAACACTCTTTGGCATCTTCCCGCCCGACTTGGTCTGAACAGACAACCTTCGACTTTCGTCGCCTCTTCCGCTCGCTCGCTCTGGGTATCGCATGCTTGCAGGCTCTACGCAGCGAGCCTGATCCTGGCTCTTGAGGCTCACCTGGACGCCTCGGCGCCCACCTTTCATGGTCAACACCGGACAATAATCCATCACTTTGCCTCGACTATCTATATCTCACCATGGCCATCCAACCCTATCAGGAAGACAATGAGGCTTCCTCTGGACCGCACGACACCGCTCCCGCAAAACGATTACGCTGGGCTACGCAGAGGGTGACGGGCTCACAGNGGGGCACAAAACGACAGTCCATTCTCAGACGTCTCTCGCACAAGAAGCGCTCGAGCGATAACTCGACAAAGCGAGAATCAAATGGAACCGACCTCGAATCTGTACCCGAGGAGTCCGAGGCTTCGGCCGAACAAGCTGGTGCCGGTCGCCGCGTCTTCTTCAACATGCCCCTGCCCGAGGATGCGCGCGACGAAGAAGGCCATCCTATCACACAGTTTGTGCGAAACAAGATTCGCACCGCAAAATACACTCCCATCAGCTTCATACCCAAGAACTTGTGGTTCCAGTTCCACAACATCGCCAACATCTACTTCTTGTTTATCATCATTCTCTCGGTATGTAGCCTACCATCGTGCTCGTACTAATACTACAATCATGCTGACTGGTGTTTGTAGATCTTTCCCATCTTTGGCGCCTCGAACCCTGGTCTCAGTGCTGTACCGCTGATTGTCATCGTCTTCATTACCGCAGTCAAGGACGCAATTGAGGACTGGAGGAGAACAGTTCTTGATAACGAGCTCAACAACGCACCTGCTCACCGCCTTGTCGACTGGGAGAACGTCAACACAGCCGAGGACCAGATCTCGTTGTGGCGAAAGTTCAAGAAAGCAAATACTCGAGCTATCACTTATGTCTGGCACCTCTGGAAGAATCGTAAAGAGTCCAAAGATGAAAAACGAAACTCCCAGAAGGATAGAGCCTTAGACGAAGGCAGAGCATCCGCAGACGCCCGACGACCATCCATGTACTCTCAGCGCATGTCGGCAATGTCCATAGCCACCGAAGAGCCTGGCGCTATGGAAATGACGCCGGTACATTCGCCAATGCCCGCCCCGGCTATGGAAGGAAGCAAAGAGATGGACTTGGGTGACCACGTCAGGAAGTCCCTCGAGAACGATGCCCTTAAGCCAGGCGACGCGCGTCAAGTTGTCGAAGTTGCAAAAGATCCCACCGATACCAACGCACCCGTTCCAAAACGATTCTACGGCAACGTCATCAACCCCAACAAACCCAGTGGAAAGGCGCGGTTCAAGAAGGATTGCTGGAAGAACGTCCAAGTCGGAGATTTCGTCAGACTCTACAACGAGGAATCCATACCTGCGGACATCGTCGTTTTGTCGACCTCTGACCCCGATGGAGCTTGTTACGTGGAAACTAAGAATCTGGATGGAGAGACCAATCTCAAGGTACGCCAGGCTCTACATTGCAGTCAGAAGGTCAAGAGAGCCCGCGACTGTGAACGTGCCGAATTCATTCTAGAAAGTGAACCGCCCCATGCCAATCTTTACTCTTACAGCGGAGCCGTTCGATGGAAGCAACATGGCAGCAAGAATTCCGAGGTGGAAGCCGCAGACATGGCTGAACCTGTTTCCATCAACAACATGTTGCTTAGAGGCTGTTCCATTCGCAACACCGAGTGGGTCTTGGGTATCGTCGTTTTCACAGGAGAAGAGACCAAGATCATGCTCAACTCTGGTATCACCCCTACAAAGCGCGCTCAAATCTCGAAGGACTTGAACTGGAACGTCATCTACAACTTCATCATCCTGTTCTTCATGTGTCTTATCTCGGCTCTAGTACAAGGCACTACCTGGGGCAAAGGTGATGAATCGCTTGACTTTTTCGAGTTCGGCTCTTACGGCGGTACGCCAGGTCTTAACGGATTCATCACATTCTGGGCCGCTATCATCCTCTTCCAGAACTTGGTACCCATCTCGCTCTACATCACCTTGGAAATCATCCGCACTGCTCAGGCTTTCTTTATTTACAGCGATGCTTTTATGTACTATGCACCGGTCGATTATCCATGCACCCCAAAGTCGTGGAACATCTCCGATGACCTTGGTCAGATTGAATATATTTTCTCTGATAAGACTGGCACACTAACTCAGAACGTCATGGAGTTCAAGAAAGTCACGATCAATGGCGTGCCTTACGGAGAAGCATACACCGAAGCTCTGGCCGGAATGCAGAAACGACAAGGAATTGATACCGAAGCCGAAGGAGCAAAAGCCCGTGTACAAATAGCTCGCGGCAAAGTCAAGATGCTCGAGGATTTACGCAAGTTGCATGACAACCCATACCTTCTGGACGAGAACGTTACATTCGTTGCACCCGATTATGTTTCGGATTTGACCGGAGCTTCTGGACCTCAACAGAAAGCGGCCAATGAATATTTCATGCTGGTGCTTGCGCTCTGTCATACTGTAATCACTGAGCGTACCCCTGGTGATCCGCCAAAACTCGAGTTCAAAGCTCAATCACCCGATGAGGCTGCGCTCGTCGCAACGGCCAGGGACTGTGGCTTTACAGTCCTAGGTCGTTCAAACGATGGAATCATCGTCAACGTTCTTGGTGAAGAGCGTGAGTACACCGTTCTCAACATCTTGGAGTTCAACTCATCCAGAAAGCGCATGAGTGCCATTGTGCGCATGCCCAACGGAAAGATCGTTCTATTCTGCAAGGGTGCCGACAGTACCATCTATTCGAGATTGAAGAAGGGTGAGCAGCAAGAATTGAGAAAAACCACTGCTGATCATCTTGAGATGTTTGCTCGAGAGGGCCTGCGTACCCTATGTATTGCTCAAAGAGAACTCAATGAGGAGGAGTACCAGACTTGGAACAAACAGCACGATATTGCTGCGGCGGCTATTCAAAACCGTGAGGAGAAGCTCGAAGAGGTTTCAGATGCAATCGAACGCGATCTCACTCTTCTCGGAGGAACTGCTATTGAGGACAGACTCCAAGACGGCGTGCCTGACGCAATCCAGCTCCTTGCTCAGGCAGGTATAAAGCTATGGGTTTTGACTGGAGACAAGGTTGAGACGGCCATCAATATCGGATTCTCCTGCAACCTGCTGGGCAACGACATGGACCTTATCGTCTTGAACATTCAAGATGAGAATCTAGACAGTGCAGAAGCAGAACTCGACAAGAACTTGGCTATCTTTGGCAAAACCGGATCTGACGAGGAACTCAAAGCTGCAAAGAAGAACCACGAACCGCCAGCACCGACCCACGCTGTGGTCATCGATGGCGAGACTTTGAAACTCATGCTGAACGATAGACTCAGACAGAAGTTCCTGCTTTTGTGCAAGGAGTGCAAGTCGGTTCTCTGTTGCCGTGTCAGTCCCAGTCAGAAGGCTGCCGTTGTTGGCATGGTCAAGAACGGGCTCGATGTCATGACTTTGGCCATCGGTGACGGTGCCAACGACGTTGCTATGATCCAAAAAGCTCACGTTGGTGTCGGTATTGCTGGTGAGGAAGGCAGACAAGCAGTCATGTCTTCTGACTATGCAATTGGTCAATTCAGATTCCTTACAAGACTTGTGTTGGTTCATGGACGTTGGTCATATCGTCGACTTGCGGAAACCATTGCAAATTTCTTCTATAAGGTATGTTTTTGCATCTCGTCATTACATTGACATCGCTGACATCTTCTANAGAACATCATCTGGACATTCGCTCTCTTCTGGTACCAAATCTTCGCTAACTTCGATTGTTCATACATCTTCGACTACTCTTACATTCTACTTTACAACTTGGCATTCACCTCTCTGCCGGTTATCTTGATGGGAATCTTGGATCAGGATGTCGATGACAAAGTGTCCCTTGCGGTGCCCCAGCTTTATAGGCGTGGCATTGAGAGGAAAGAATGGACACAGATCAAATTCTGGTATGATAAAATGGCTTCAAATCCGAGACTTGAGCTGACCAGATGACAGGNNACATACATGATTGATGGGTTCTACCAGTCACTCATTTGCTNNTTTTTCCTTCCATATCTTCTCTTCCGTCCGGCCAACTTTAACACCGAGTCAGGTCAGAACGTCAACGATTACCAACGCATTGGTGTATACATTGCCAATTCCATTGTCGTGGTGGCCAACGTTTATATTCTGATGAACGCCTATCGCTGGGACTGGTTTTTCACACTCATCACAACAATCTCTATCCTGCTCATCTGGACCTGGACTGGAATTTACTCCTCATTCACGGTTGGCTTCACGTTCTACAAGGCTGGTGCCGAGGCCTACGGGTCATTGAGCTTTTGGGCGCTGACGATGATGGTGATCATCATTGCTTTGCTGCCTCGCTTTACCGCAAAGTCCTTCCAGAAGATCTTTATGCCCCGCGATATCGACGTTATCCGCGAGCAGGTCAGACAAGGCAAATTCGACTATCTCAAGAATGTGGACCCGCAAAACTCGGAGGGCGTTAGTCCACCCCCTCCAGAGAAAATGTCAGATTCCACCTCAAGTTCGGAGATAAGCAAGCCATCAGGGGCGCAGAGACTTGCTCACAAGTTGTCCCATAACAGAGTCCCCACCGAAGACGAACGACCAATCTATCCTCCCTCAATAGCAGCGACGGCAACGACTCGCAATGCCAGATCACACAACGGCAGCGATGGTACCGATTACACTGGACATCGATCTTCCATCGACCGGACGTTCCCTGCGGTCGGGCAAGTAACGTCTCGTCCGTCCGAAGACTTTGGAAATAGTCCGATAGACTTTTACCGACCTCCGGTCGTTGCTGGAGGCTTCGAGTCGCCCGCACCACGACCAAGCTACGATCGACCAAGGCCTTCTTTCGATCGACTGAGGGCCAGCATGGACTTTGAAAGAACCCGGCCATCGTTTGAGGGCTCGCGAGATTTCACCAGTGCGGCATATCTGTCGCGGGTAGAAAGCAGTCACACGCCTGCCGGTACACCTGCTGCGGTGGACCGGAAAGACATTGGCTATGCCATGTAAGAAGGAGCTTGATACGAGAGTCGTGTGTACAAAAGGCTAGGAGCGAAGGCGTTGTGTCTCGGTTGTCTTGATTAATGTCTGTTTCACATGGCGTACCGCTTGGTCATGGTTTTTGATGATTTTGATTTTTTGCATAGATTTGATTCAAGATAGCTGCTGTCATTCTTTCAGACAAAGCACTTGCCTTGGCCTTTTGATAGGTTTTGAATATCATCGCGAGTTTATCGTTCTGTCTAATACCTGTCGCAAAGTGATTCTTGAGTTGCATGTCTTGGCGTGAAGTGTTTTGATGCGCAAACAGCCCACTCGGCAAGACAAGAAGCAACGTGACACCAGAGCATGCCACACCACAAACTCCATAATACTTTAGTTTTTCCCCTTCTCCAGCAGCGCAAGACCGCGGTAAACAATCAGCAGTGTGTCACACTGCGAACACATCTGTTTGACAAACAGCATCGGCATCATGGCCACCAACGGCGGCGACAGCGGCCCTGGACCGATCAGTGAGATGCTAGGGATGTTGGCCTACGGATTCGCCCAAGCGCAGCCACTACTTCCCCTCTACACTCATCTGGTTCTCTCGGCACTGTTCCCTATCGTTACGGGTGCTTACTCTTCACTTTCACGACCTTCAACAGCAGCAAAGCCCATCAAGGATTCAAAGATCGAGCATCAAGCAGATGAACAAGACGACCAAGATGAAGACGAGGATAGCATCCAGAAGATGGAGGGATTGAGCCCCAGTGATGCCGTCATCTTCCCTCTTCTTGCTGGATGCACGTTGGGCGGCCTTTACCTACTCATCACGTACATGGGTGCTTCACTGCTGAACAAGGTCCTGCGTTGGTACTTTTCGGCAATGGCCATATTCAGTGTCGCCAAAATCATCAACGATGGACTTGGTGTGGCCGAGTCCCTCTGGTTCCCTCACTACTACACTGAAGGAGGGGTCTTGTGGAAGGTTAGCCAGCCCGAAAGAAAGGCGATTCACTCGGCCATCTGCACGAGACCATCTCCCCTACCAGGAGTGTTAGGTCGCATCATTCTTCCTCAAAGCGTTCACGAAGGTTTCTGGACATTGCGCGGTCTTCTTAGACGCAAGTACCGTTTGCAATTCCATCTGTCGAGCTTGGTCAAATTCAAGGTTACCCTTACCCTACGCACAATCCTTTCGACTGTCCTTGCACTCGCAACCATCTTCTACTCCAACTTTGTGTCAGATGCATGGTGGCTCACCAATCTGCAAGGATTCGCCTTCTCTTACAGTGCGCTCCAGCTCATGTCTCCCACCACCTTTGGAACTGGCTCCCTCATACTGAGCGCCTTGTTCTTCTACGACATCTACTTTGTATTTTACACTCCTCTGATGGTTACTGTAGCTACCAAGCTCGATGTGCCCATCAAGCTACTTTTCCCTAGGCCCCTCGAGGATGGACAAATCGCCGCTGACAGGAAATTGGCTATGCTCGGTCTGGGAGACATTGTGATTCCCGGTATGATGATCGGACTCGCTTTGAGATTTGATCTGCATATGTACTACTTCAAGAGACAGACGAAGCGCGTTAGGTCTGCCGCTGCCACTTCCGATGACAAGAAGGAAGAGAGCACAAGCAAGGTCCAGGAAGACGTTCAAAAGGAAGTCTATCGCCCCGTCACCGGACACTGGGGCAACAAGTTCTGGACCACGTCCTGGATCGGCCGCTCCTTACTCCCCAAGTACGACCCCACCAAGAAGCTTACTCGCAATCCCATCCCTACATTCTCGAAGCCATACTTCTATGCTTCGATCGTCGGCTACGTTCTTGGAATGTGTGTGACGCTGGGCATCATGCAGGTCTACAGACACGCTCAACCTGCCCTCCTCTACCTGGTCCCTGGTGTTTTGGGCAGCTTGTGGTTGACCGCTCTGGTTAGAGGAGAAATCAAGCAAATGTGGGACTTTACAGAAGCAAGCGACGAAGAAGATGAANAAGGAGCAGGACAAGAAGAAAGAAAAGACCAACAAGGACGACGATGGAGACAAGAAGGAGTCCACTTCCTGGTGGGGCAAGAGTTTCTTCNNTCGGCTGAAAAGACAGAGCGCAACGCGAAGAGACTCGAGAAGAAGATTGCGAAGAGCGTTGGTGATGATGAAAAGAGCGATACCGAAGGCGAAGGCAAGAGCAGTGGCAGAAGGACCAACACAGAGGAAAAGGACGACAACAGGACCTTCTTCCACTTCTCCTTTACGCCCGCTGTTCCAAAGACCTCATCACTACCCAACGATGCGAAGAAGCGCTCGTCTTCTGTTGACTCTGGCGGCGCTACTCTGGTCGGCGATTCTCAGATGACTGAGGCAAATGGACAAGGTCCTAAATGGAGCGGTGCAGGTCCACAAGAGATCCAAGAGGAGCGGGCCGGCAAAAGAAGACGTATCTGATCGTCTTGTAGAAGGAGCTTGGGAGGCTGCCCAGCAGCGTAACACCGATCAGCAGGTAGACACAAAAGTAGTCAGTGAAAATGAAGAATATCATGACAACCTCAACAATACTATTCGTTGCATCAAGAGCCGTGATTGGGAAGGCACGGAAGGCAGCTTAGTCGATGGAGCTAGATCCTCTGTCTGGTTGTTTTTCCCTTCTCGCAGTCACAAAATCTCTCGTCGACTCTTGATGTGAATACAATTCATGACTTCTAGCTACCTTACACTCAGGCACGGCATTGAAGTGAGAAGCATTGGGAGACGTCACAGATTGGTGTATAGCAATACTTTTTCATAGCATAGTCTCATAGGTATCGTATCCGTCGTGAGGTAACGCAGCGTATGCGTCAGCAAGGTCGCAGGCACATGCGCGCAGCTGATTCAGGTATCGTGACAGCTACTTGTCATTAGCCATGAGACTCAGGAACACGCCCCAGCCAACACCAATGACGCCACCGAACAGCGTACGGTGTTCAAAAGGAACAAGGGTGAAGCTTATGATGGAAACAAGGGGCCAGAGCTTCTGACCGGCGAACAGAAGGGGGAAGAAGTCCNNTGCATGCGTGTCAGTGAGACAAGCCAATGGTCAGAGAGATAGGACTAGACATACAGTCTGCAGTGCGGAGAGCGCATGTTCGACAGACTGGCCCTTCAGGAAAGCAATGCCGACGATGAACAAGGCATTATTGACAGCGGCTCCGAAGGTCTGGTCCAGAGCGAATTTGATGGCGGTGTTTTTGATGCTCAGAGCCTTGGGGTTTGCAGAAGCAGGAGGCTGAGCAAAGGTGGCATCGATCTTCTTCTCGACAGCTTGACCATCGGGGGTGCTGAAGGTCTGTGAGCGAGTAGGGAGTTTGACCACGGGNGACTGGTTGATGCCGGCGCGAGCCTCGAGCTCCTTTGCCTTTGCCTTGACTGTGTCGAAGCCCTCGCTAGCACGGCGTCTGGCGTTCTTCACAGCATCACTGTCTGCCAGAGCAGTGGTGGCTGCCGAAGCCTTCTGCAGAACCGGGCTTGCCGTCTCTTCGATGCGCTGCAGGGTTGGGGCGGCGGCGTCGAGGGCGCTCTTGACTTGAGGCTGTTGAGCGATGCTTGCTACAGTTCCGGCGTCGTCGGGCGAAGTGTAACCGGGGAAGGTGGATTCCATCCAGGACTGCCACAGGTAGTTGGGCGGGCATGAGAGGAGCGAGAATGCTACGAAGGTGACCAGCGGGCCAGTGTCGAGGCTGTAGCCATGNCTGCCCCTCAATGTCAGTCGAGTCCTATAAGGATCATGTCCCAATGCACTTACGCCTTTGCGATGACAGGAGATGAGCTGAGCGAGGATGTTTGAGATGGCGCTCAGAACTGCTGCTTGGATGGTTGCTTTCACGATCGGCTCCATCTCGACGCGCCTGGGATGACGAAATGCGGTTAAATGCTGGCGTGTCTTTGTTACTTAGGCGAGGTACAGCAACAATGCAGGCCGAGATGATGAATAGTGGGATGCAGTAGTCTAAGACTGCGAGGACCGAACACTTCGACCTCACCTTTGGCAAACACGATGGCGTTCGAGCGAATTCCAATGAAAAAGGAAGGTGCTCCTTTCGTCATTCCCCTTTGCGTGGGTGAAGCTGTCCGAGCCACCAACCACCCAAAACTCTGACATCGACACCTTGCTTAACAACACATCGGTCAACAACGTCTCGGTCACATTCTCAATTGCCAGTTCTCCACACGGATGCTTGTGAAAATGCACAGTAGATTATCAATTCAGAGACGAGTCCAGGGAGAGCCGGTCATCGCACGACTCTCAATGAACCCTGCTTTGTATCTAACAGTACTTTGTATCTCATCACTACAAAAATAAACCCCTCAGCATTTGAGAGCGTATTACTAGAATGTTCTTGGACTTGCTAAGCAAATTAGCTGGAAGCCGCATCAGTGCATTACCACTGCGACGTGGTCGTCCATGTANCCTAACACATATCATCAGCATACTTTCACATACCACAAGGATAAAGCCAATACTTACTTGTTGATGTCCCCTAGGAAGCAGGCTGCGATGATGGACACGGCTCCGAAAGCGATCGACACGTAGTATACATACTTGTATGCTTCTGCGTATGCCAATCGGCCGGCAATCACAACCATCTCGTATGCTCCAGGAACACCCTTGATGCCTGGGAGTGTTTCCAGTTCCGTCAGCAGACTTGCGCCTGTAAGTTCGATTGCCGCTTTGATGACGGCTGGGCTTGTGATGTTCAACTTGAAGATCATCGTTCCGCCGATGTAGTGCGTGGCCGATGGCACAAACCGCGAGATAAATGTGTTATAATATACCGTATATCCGATAGATCCACCGATGACACGGATGGCCAGAGTCAATGCTGCTACGGTAGCAATGAGGTCGTCTGGGCAGATGATGNNGCTTCATAGGATTTTAGCATTCGTCAAAGCTTGGCCATCCGACCCATGTTCGAACTTACTAGTGATGATTGAAGCAGGTACAACGATGCCACCAATACCGAGACCTGCGACCACAAGGATTCCCCAGAGTTGACCTAGATTGTCCACACGAGCGATCGCAAGCGCTCCGCAGCCAGCTGTCATGAGGACCGAAGAAACAATCATCAAGACCTTGTTGTGTCCACGGAATACCGAGAGAAGCCAGAGAACGATGCAAGCGCCTGCCAGGATGGAGAAACCAACCGGAAGTCCTCGAATACCTACACCTACTGGATCATGACCATAGACATTGCTNATTAGATGATTAGCATCGACTCTGCATGCATAAAATGAGCGTATTTACATGGCTTCTGTAGGCCAGAACATAAGCAAACTGAAGAAGTTTGCCCCCGAGATGAAGGTGATGAGCAATGTGAGAGCTAAGATTCGGGGTTCTTGACGAAGACGCTTGGGGAACATCGGGTATTTGGCACCGTAAGCTTCCCAGACGCCGAAGGCGATGAGGAGTACGATTCCTAGGATCAGGGGAGCCAGAACGTGAGCACTGCTCCATGGGTATTGGTATCCGCCCCATTCNTTCAGTACGTTAGCTTGGTCTAGCAAAAGTTCGAGATCAGACAACTCACGCAACCCAGCCATGAACAGGATCATACCGCTAACACTTAGAAGGCCGCCAACGTAGTCAACTTGCTTGAGGACCTCTGCCTTTGAGAGGCCCTGAGAGTTGACTCTGGGAGGTGGGAAATAGAAGACGGCCGTCAGAACNAACTGTTAAACTGTCAGTCATCATTTCTTGACGGCAGGTGTGCATTGTATCTCACGTCCAATGAATGCCCAGATGCCGCAGAGTGCACCCACCCAACGCCACGAGGAGTGGGCAGCTATCAGCTGTGCCCAAAGTACACTGGGACAGAAGGGCAAAATGCTGAAAATGAGTATCGCCACATACTTGCCCCTCTTTGCAGTAGGAGCAAGCTCACTTGTGGCAGCCAGGGCAGTGAGCTCGTTGATACCAGCACCAATACCTGCGAAAACCATGCCGCCGATGAAGACATTCATGGTGTGAGCAGTGGAGCAGATGATCATGCCAAGCACTATGAAGGCTGCGCCGACGATGGCGACGTATCTTCGACCGAAGATGTCGCTAAGCGAGCCGACGAAGGGACAGACTGCCGCCAGGGACAACAGATTTGCTAAGACGAGCCAGATCCAACGATCGGCGCCTCCAATATCTCCATAGATGTATGGAGGGATCNNTAACGATTAGCAAAGCACTATTAACGAGAGCCCTGGTTGACTCACTCCTCCAAATAGGTAGACTGGAATTTGCGATCCAGTCCAGAGGAATGCCATGGCGACGAGACTCATCAACCGGTTGAACGACATAGGAGGCTCGGTATAATGGTCNTGGAAAATTCAGCCGTGTCCTGTTCTCCGAGACCAAGGATACATACCCTGATCATCATTATCGGTACGAAGACCGTCTTTCCCAAGGTAGCCAGCATGACCGTGCTCGGAATCTCTTGTCTGGATCTGCTCGATGTGTTGGGCGACTCCTTTGTCTCCAGGAAGAGAGTCGGATCCAGTGGAGTACCTTCCAGCCTCGGTATGGCCAGCCATGATGCTAAGGGAGAGGATGTGTACAATTGAAATGGCTCAGGAGTCTAGGCGATGTAGTACTGAAGGGGTGGTGAGTCGATGTTTCTGAGAGAAGCACCTGCCTTCTTATGTTTAAAGAGTCAACGCCCAAGTCTGGCTTTGCGGCTACTGCGAGGGCACAGCACGAGACCAAAATTGAACATGTATGACCAGAAAACATTGACGAGCATGCGGGGATGTGTGTGCTGATTGGTAGATCAATAGCAATATTGTCAAGTGTGACTGGGATGGAGCCGTTGCTACCAGTGTCGAAGACTGGAGCCGAGGCTCCGGCGAGCCAAGTGGAATATATCGTTCGATAGTAAAAGCTTATTCAATAGAAGATTTGGTGGATTCCGCGCCACCCAATGTCCTCCAAAGCAGCAAATGTTCGCGGTTGGAAATAAACCCAGGATATTTGAGCCTTGCAAGTCCACTATTCCACGTCCTTTGGGGTAGAACTTTTCAGATACAACTATTTGGATTTTTGAAGAGACACATCACTCAGCTGTGCAGCTCGATTTGGGAACGCAAAGCGAAGCCCATTGATCGAGTAGAGGTATGAGTATGGACAGCAGAGCGGCATGTGAACGACGTACTTACACTAGGTTTCCCCGCAAACTCAAAATAGAGTTTGTGGGGGACATCGCAGGTGCCTCGGCCCTGATACCAGACACGCCCTACCTTCTTTGCTTCCTGTATGATACAGACTGTTGCGATAGCACAATACTTTACAAAGAGAAACAACATTCGATGTGCGTTCTGACTCTACTGTGTTTCCTTGGATCTCATCTCTTGTACAGACCCAATTGTGTATTGCCACAGGCTGTTACAATATCACAATGCATCACCGTAGGAGATGAATCGATTGTGAGATTGTAACAGCCTATGGCATACGGGAAGGCCGTGTGTAGATATCATGAATTGAAAATGGCTCGAGAAGCACGTCTGAGTATCTGGAGACTGGAAGCACACACCTGAGTCATTCCGCTATAACATCTCTGTGTAAGTGATTGGTATTCTAAGCACACTGTAAGATATTCCGGAGTGAACCTAAGCCCCTGGAAGAATCGATCAGAAGTACATCGCACTCGCCTTACCTTTCAGCAAAAGTCAAAGAAAAATAGTTGCCTCGGAGAATCTCGACGACATGCAGTACTCGTTGGCGGTGTGCATTGTGCGGACGCCAAGAACGATGAATAGCTGAATCTAATGACTCCAGACACTACAAACCTTGGTAGATAGTACTGTGTCTGTTGGCGTGGTCGAACGTTTGTCGGATAATAATGCGTACCAATCCATGTGTGGTTAGAATAAGGTAACGTTAGCATTTGACGACCTCCAAGAGGGCTTGGCAAAAATAGCAACTGACGTTTGTTTCGGCATCCAGAGAACGACTTCACCTCGCACACGTCCTTGACCTTAATCCAACTTACACCCGCATCTTTCATGATGGGTGAAGGCAAACAGCTCTCAGCGTTGCTGCTTATCGCTGATGGCTCCGAGGAGATTGAGTCGGTCACCCCCCTTGAGTGAGTTATTCTATCTTGATATGGAGGCTGAGTAAGGTGCCTCGGCTGACTTGATTGGAGTGTTCTGGTACGCGCCGGATTTACAACAGTCACGTCTGTGGGTGTCAACCTTAAGAATCCTCTTTATGCCCAGTAAGTGAACCTTCCGTAGTCATTCTGTCGATCTATCATCCGCTTTGGTTCGCGTACATCTGGAAGGCAAAGAGCTCTCGTAAAGTTGAATAATTACAAAGCTTGCAATCCAACGACCAGGGACGGCTCACCCCAAGCCCGCCCAGAGTTCGAGAGACAAACACACTCGTGGAAAGAAGGCCTTCCTTCGACGATATCTCTGCACTTGACAAGGAATATAGACAACTCGGAATTGGCAATGCAGCAGACCGAGCTGATGTTGGCTTAGTCTGCTGTAGAACTTGAGAAGCTGTACACGGGCTTTGCGGTACAACTGTTCAGAATATACCACAGAGGCCGTGCTTACCGATGTTCTGCATGAGAGGGCCATGTCACTCTGGGCGGCCTTGAGAAACTGCCATTCATTGCTTCGTCACCCAATCGGCCTTCTTCGCTTCGGAAACTAACATGTGTTGCAGATGCTCCCGCGGAGTCAAAATCATTCCAGACATCCCCTCACCACATGAGATGCCTGACCGTCTAGTCGATGCAGCAGACATCCTGATTCTCCCAGGAGGCGCACCCGGAGCTAAGACCTTCTGTCAGAGCGAGGACGTCTTGCGATTGATTCGCGAGTTCCGAAACGAAGGGAAATGGGTCGCGGCAATCTGTGCTGGAACCACCGCGCTTGTTGAGAGTGTCAAGTCACCCCGTGCAGAAGGCGAGGCTGCTAAGAAGTGCAAGGTCACATCGCACCCGTCCGTGAAACAGGAGATTGTGGATGCTGGCTGGACCTATGCGGACGATAGCGAAAGAGTCGTAGTTGACGGCAAGATCATTACAAGCCGTGGTCCAGGCACTGCCATGTTATTCTCGCTTACCATTGTCGAGAAGTTGGCTGGAAAGGCGAAGAGGGATGAGATTCAAGGACCGATGATCTGCGCCGAGACTCTGTGAGCAAGGCAACGGACCCTCCTACGATGGCATATAGTGTCATGATAGTCTATAAGAACGCGCGGCTGCTCGTCAGACAAGGGTGTGGCCAGTGTGATACTGAACATAATGTTCTCTGCGCGCATATCGCTCTGTTGTGGAAGATGTCGTGCATTCCGATAGCTACACGATGACGATCTACATCTACACACGGTAAGGGTGAGGATAATCTGGAGTCAGCAGCGTGAATGTAGAGGCACGGAGTTTCATCAAGATTGACTCCTGGATTCGATGAGTCTACGCCCGCTTTCAAGTCGTCCACATGTAGCAAGAATGAACCGTAGAATGAACAGAAACATGGAGTCATTTAATTTTCGAAATGCATTTCAGAGGCCTATCATGAACGCATTGTGGGTGCGCCTCCAGACGTGTGCGGGGGCGGCTTTTTTGATAATTTCCCTAGGGCATGAGAATTGCGAAAAAGTCGGTATAAGTAACGAAGATGCATTTTCCCATGCCGTGCCTCAGCCTGCGCCTAAACGACAATCAAACCACATCAACCGCAAGAGTCCAGCTGTTTAGCGGGACTTGGCGGCGACCTTGACGGGTGCGCCCTTGGCGCCCTGCTTGCTGGCAATCTTGCCGGCCTGGCCCTTGCGGCAGAGGCGGCGTTCTTTGCCTTGTTGGCCTTCTTCTCGGACTCGGACTCGGACTTCTTGGCCTTGCCCTCCTTGATGGCGGCGGCACGGGCGGCGGCACGGGCCTCGGGGCGCTGCGAACGACGCTCCTTGATCACATCGAGCGAGGCACCAACGATGGCACGCTGGTTCTTGACGGTGCGGCGAGTGCGCTTCTTGGCGACCTCNCTGTACAACGAAAGTCCATCAGTCACTGTTCTTGATCTTGTTCTGTGTGTGTTTGCGCAATCCGAGCAGCGGCGGCGGTGGTGGAATCGGGTTCATGGCGATCGGTAGAGTGCGCGCAGGCTTGCTGGATGGCGGACAGGGCGGTGGGCGAATGGGCGACTGACCTCTGAGATACCCTTCTTGTGCTGTCTGCGGTAAAGGACGGTCCAGGAGATCTTGCGGGGGTTCTTGCGCTGGAGGAAGAGCGACTCGGACTTGCCGTTCTGGAAACGGAAGATCTTGCTGTCACCACGAACGTAGAGCTTGCCNCTGTTGCACGTAACCCAATCAGCCTCGCATTCTTGTCCAAGCTCTTCTTTTGCTCTTCATGGTCGTCGTCGTCGGCGGGGAGGGGCAGCAATTCGCACCTTGCCAGGGTAGATCTTCTGGCCGGAGAAACTGTCCTCGTAGACTCTCATTTTGGCGGTTGTGTCGTTGGGTGGATTCTTGTCGTCTCGTCGTTTAACGCGGCGATGTTGCAAAGCTGCGTTTGAAAATGGCGAGTGCGTTGTGGACTAGCCGAGGATTTTCCACAGCCTTGGCGTCGTGGGCCTTCCGCTTCCGCTCGAACTTCGTCCTTGCGCTCCCCAGACTGCGTTCCTCGGTCATTCCTACCATACATTTGGAGGCAAGAGTGGATAATTAAGCAACGACTCACGAATACTCTTTTGTTACTCAAGCATTTCTCTCTCAACAACCCACTGGCATCCTTGAGAGCACATGGGTCAA
Source organism: Aureobasidium uvarum (assembly GCA_903853725.1). NCBI lineage: Eukaryota > Fungi > Ascomycota > Dothideomycetes > Dothideales > Saccotheciaceae > Aureobasidium > Aureobasidium uvarum. The sequence goes on along the minus strand of CAINUL010000008.1, from coordinate 617,562 downwards.
ACAATGCATTAACCAATCCGAAAAGTGTATACATATATCGACCAACCACCATATCTCATCTTCTTACCATGCATCCAACTCCCCTCACTTTCCCCTCGTGTTGAGATATACATCCAGCGCGCTCGATCCGTTGCTGGTAGAGCTGACTCTGCTGCGCACACTTCCTCGGGCGACCAACGTCTCGCTCGTCGCAGCTTCCNNCTGACATCCGTGACCGGGTGCGTGCGATGCCTGGCAAGGGCAACCGTTGAGCATACCTCCTGTCTTCAGCACCGCTGAAAGCGCGGCTTCCAACAGCTTGTTCCTACGCTCAAGTGCGTCCATCCTTGCTTCCATCGTTACAGGACTACTTTCACCTGGCTGTAATTGGAATCTGGCTGTCTTCGCACTCGAGGGTGGCGACGGGAATACCATACTGTGTCCGTTCTCATCAAGTGGCGGTGCAGGCAAGCCTTTAGTTGAGCTCGCTCTTGCTAACCCTGCATCTGCCCTATCGTCTGGCCTCGAGATGCCATCGGGTTTTGCGCGTGGAGTGGGTGGCAGTCCTTTCTTAGGAGGCGGTGATGGCAGTTCTGGCGTGGTCGACTGTCGACTCTTCTTCGATGGACTGCCTGCTCGCGAAGGTGTCGAAACCACACTCTTTGATCCTCGACCGCGCTTGCTTGTCTTGATCCGTGGCACCGGGCTGTTTCTGCCTCTTGCGCTCGGTACTGTGCGTACATGGCTGATCCTGGGCGAAGGCGAGGCAGTGGTAGCGATGACTCGATAGTTTTCTGAGATATTGCCTATGCTGGTTGTACGCTTGATGGAAAGCGGACTGGTACAATAGCCATCCGGTCTCGGGTCGCGCTCGAGCGAGTGTTGTGAATGCGTACCGCCAAAGTCAAGTGGCCGTGGCCCTTCGGGTCTAGCTCTACGGAGTCGGCGACGTGACGTGTTTTGCTGTGATGCTTTGACCATAGCGTCGATAAGCTCAAGCGACTTTGAAGAACTTCCCTTCGACTGATTTGTGTTTGTGCAAAAGACATCATTGCTTGTTCCACTGCTGCCTGGTCGAAGGAAGGAAGGTAAGTCGTCGTCCCTCTGCTCTCGAGCAGCGTATATCACAGCCGCCTCTTTGGTCACCCGGATTGCTTGCTCTTCGTTCACTGGCTGCTTGGCCTTCGGGTACGTATCAGGACTGCTTTCCGCAGTCGACTTGCCTAACATCTCGCCCAGGGATTCAGATGGTATCGACAATCTCAATGGGCTGCGGGGAGGCGGGGGTCCAGGGCTGTTGGAGACAGATCTTGCACCGTCCTGGGACAGATGCGACAAACGAAGACCAGTCACGTCACTGGAGGTTCTTTGAAGCACTAACAGATTTCCGTTCGATCGTCTAGGATTTGGTTGCGCGAGCGCCGCCGTTTTGATTGGGTCGGCCATCGGTGAGCTGACTTTATTCTCTGGCAGAGCTGGAGGCAGCATGCTTGGTACTGGCCCAGGAGTTACTGGATGGCTTCGAAGAGGTGCTGTTCTCCCGCGTATCACTCGAACGTGTCTGTCGGCTCCCGAGGCCACAGTGCGAGCTTTTGTACCAAGGAACAGGGGACGCACCGGGACTGCTTTGCGATTGAGGACTCGAATAGTCTCCTCATGTGGGAGCGTCTGCGATACACGCTTGATTGGCCAGCCTCTGAGTGCTTCTGGTCCTTCATGCACTTGCGTAGTATTGTCGGGTGTAGGACCCTCGAAGCCCAGAACCCAATCTTGAAGACCGTCTCTACTGAGCTGATCTGTGACCAAGACAGAGACTCTGGATTCGGCTATCGCCAGACTAGCGATGTCTTAATTACTTTCTGATGTGTTGTGCGTGCTAAACATACCTTTTNNTGATGGGGTATCGCTCTTCTCTTTTTGATTGGCTGCTTCGATCTCGAAATACCTTTTGCCTNNGCAACGTTGATAAGCTCAAGTCACAGCATCTCCCTAGGTCCTTGACTCACCAGTCTTGGATACCTTGGGAACCACAACATCTGGTAGTCTTTGCCTCGATGGCAACAAAGTTTTCTTGGACGTCTGAGAGGCATCGTGTGCAGGCTGAGCCTCAAACTCGGGAGCTTCTTTTTCCTCAGAGATGACTTCATTGAGCCTGNNGACACGATCAGTTTCTGTATTGTCCATGCGTTCTCGCTTCACGAACCTCATATGGGCAGCCGTCGTTGAATCAGAAGGGCGTCTGCTGCTGGTTTTGAAGATGCGCATGGCCGATGAAATTCGTTTGGATCTGGCTTCCTTCACCGGAGGATCCTTGACAGGTCCAGTAGTCTTGAGAAAGTAAGCCATCTGGTAAGATGGATTCGATGGAGGCAGAACGAGAAGGTTGGTTTGCGTCATCATCTTGTCAACAAAGGGATTCCTGCTGTCTTCGCCAGGATCAACCTCAGAGGATGTCGGACGAGTTTCTTCCTGCGACTTTACGTCTGCCCGAGAGCTAACATAGCTGACGCTATCCCCCGCGCTGCTCCTCTCGCTCGCAGGTACATCAGGGTTTGCGGATTTGGCTGAGGAAGCTGGCAGCATGACAGGGACCGCCATACCGGTTGGCCCGAACATTGCTGAAGACTGATGTAACTTGCCGACCTTTTGAGACTCGAACGCTCTGGGCGTGTGGTTGGCAAACGGAGGTACAGGTCTGCGTCGTGAAATGGCGGAAAGGTGCATCTAAGATGGAAATGGCTGGGTTGGGAGAAGAGCTCTGAGACTATCCACACCATACACACAGGTAACACAGACCAGAGGTATACTGGAGTAGCAACGACGCAACAATTACATTCGAAAGCGAAAGTGCCATGCAGTGGGTCAAGCCGACAAGGTAAATAACAACAATCGCAGTTCACATGCAGTCGTGCAAGGGAAAAGCACTAGGTCCTTACAGCAACGATGTGCGACGATCTATGCATGGAGTCGGGGCTCCTTCCAAGAGACAGGTCAATGGTTGTTGCTTTGAGCGCAATTCGCCTCTGAACTGGCGCGGCGCTTGTCATGCAAGGATTCGCTTTGGGATTGGTCGTGACAGCAATCTCGACACCTCGAAGCCGCCTCAAATGTTGTACCAAGAGTCTTGATGTTTAACGTGCAATGCATATCGTCTTACCAAAGCAATAGCCTGTATGTGCTCGAAGTTCATTGGAGAAAGCAGTAGAGCAAATATCCATATTGACGACGCTGATGCCAGACGCCGTTGACGCCCTGACAGATGTGGCTGGGCACACTCGTGATGCTCATGATGCTCGGGTTTCACTGGCGTGCATATGCATGTAAGATGCCGCTACAATGAACGCAAGGATTGCAGGGACAGGCTCGGGAGTGTCCCATGGTATTACAACAGGAGCAGGCCATCGAATAGTAAGGCACACGGCTTTTGGTGCCTCGAACAAAGGTCACGGTCAAGTGTCACACGTGGAAGCAAGGGTGGAGCCTGAGGTGGAGCCAATACAAAATCTGCTCACTTACCTTTCTCCAAGCCTTGTAAGTCATATCCTTTGTGATGCAAAAAGTACGTGTTGAAAAGAATAACGCCACGCTAGCCTTGTCATGCCCAAAAATGCTCCGTGTCGTCAGACCACTCAACCCTTCCTCGGCTTTCTGCTGGGCTGAGGTAGGAAAGGGTCCGCGGGTTTCTTCCTCTTGCGAATGATCTGAGGGGCGGTCGTAGTTGGTAGTAGATATGTTTTTGGCTTGGCAGCCGGCGGTCCTGATGCAACAGATGCCGAAGCAGAAACAGGTCCACTGTTTACTGTTGGCGTGGAAGCGCTGCTTCGAACGGAGTCTGCATCAGCCATCTCTACATCCTCGTCGCCCTTTTTTGTGCGCACGCTGGCAAGCTTATCCTCCAACTTGACGCGAACGCCTTCCATGGCTTGAACATCGTCTTCCTTTTTGACCTTCTGACCATCGACATCCTTCCTGGTTCTGGTACCATTGCCCTGCACTTTGTTGACAGTAGCTCCGATGTTTCCATTCTGCTTGACGACTTCGTTGAAGCTTGAGACAGACGCCTTGGAGTGCTTGGTCAGAGAATGTGTCTTGGCGGGGAAACTTGAAGAGTGTGCTCCGAGCATCCCTTTAAGGTTGCCTGTTATGTAGCTATTGCGAGCCCGAGCATCGTCCAGGAGCGTCTTCCAGACCACACCCCTCATCAAACTGTCTGAGTTACCAAGAATCCATAGACTGGATTTTGCACGAGTTATACCAACGTTCAAGCGACGTACGTCAGCGAGGAATCCAACGCTACCTGTGGCTGATGCACGAACGCAAGAGAAGATGATGATCTCGCTCTCACGACCCTGGAAAGCGTCTGTGGTATTGAACTCGATGCTTTCCGTAATCTCTGAACCATAATGAGCAGAGAATCGTTGCTTCAGTTCTCTTAGCTGAGACTTGTAAGGCGTGATAATTCCAATCTTGTTCTTGAAATCGTAGTCGCGATAGTCACTGATGAGCCTCTCGTAAAGAAGCATGGCAATCTCGATTTCCGCAAGATTGATAAGAGAGTGTCCTTTAGGTGCGGCTTGGTGCTGACCTTGAACGTCGAAGAACCGGTATGGCGCAAGTAAGTCGCTGGCGTGCCAAGTCTGTTTCCGAAGGCCTGCCATGTTATCGCCGTCCAACAGACGTCCTTCATAGAAAGCTGCGCTAGGAAAGGCACTGATGTCGGGGTGCATGCGGTATTGAGTGTCCAGTAGGTGCACCGCTTCTGGGTGGTTATTCTGCATTCGGACGAACAGACTTTGCTCATATTTGTTGGCAGAAGCGGCTTTGGAGAAGACCGTGGGAGGCAATTGTCTGGGATCTCCGACGAGAATACACTTGGCACATCCGTACTTCAAAGGGATCAGAGCGCTCATCTCAACGCATTGAGCGGCTTCGTCAACTACGACAGTCTCGAACTCAATGTTCAAACTCTGGAACATGTCATGGCCACTACCACTGAGGGTGGCGCAAATGATGTGAGCATCATCCAGAATAGACTGTTGTACTCTTTTACGGTTCAGTTCTGCCGCTCGACCAGCCGAGTTTTCGTTGTCTTTGGCGTTGTCGATCTGAGTTCCCAATTTGGTCTTGCGGTTTCGAAGAGCATTGAACTGATCTTGGAGTTGTGAGAGCTCTTTGCCCTTGACCTCGCCGCTATCCAGTTTTGAACGAGTCAATCGAACTTGTTCAGACACATTCTGATGCTCTTTCATAAGTTGCTGAGTCTGTTCCCTTGCCTGCTTATCATTGTTGGTAGAACCTAAGCGTTTATTGACGAGTTCTTCCATCGTCACATCGACAACAGAGCTGTTGACAGCATCGCTGCGACCGACACGGACGACGTTCACCTTTCGATGGACACCTTTGAGCGTCTTGATTCCTTCCTTGAATCTCATCACGAGCTCGTCCACAGCCGCGTTACTGGGCGCGCAAACCAGGAGTTTCTTTGAAACAGTCGTGTTTGTAGGGAAAGTACCACCTCCTCTTGGAACCTCGATCTTGCTGCCCAGCTGCTTGTCGGAAAGGCTGTCGCTGAGCAAGGCGCCCACAATAGCGACAATGGTTTTGGTCTTGCCAGAGCCTGGTGGACCCTGAATCAGAGTGAAGGCATCGTTCTGAACAGCAGACTGAACGGCCTTGGCTTGTGCTTTGTTGAGTGTGTAATTGCTGACGATGGGTGCCAACTGCTTGTCAGTGTAGTCCAGTAAGGGCGACGGTCTAGCTTTAGTGATTTCATCACACAAGTCATAGTATTGCAGACCAAGCAAGGCGCCGTACTCGCGTTCCAAGGGCGTTATCGACTGGACCTTGTTACCGTGTATAACTTGGCCAGGCAACAGATGAGGCATCATGCTGTTGTTGCTTCCCGGCATCACACGATACGTGACCTCGATGTGTTGCTTCTGGCGGCGCGTGCGGTACACTTGGGCGAAACAATGATCTGCATCGGCACTCGCAGTGGGGTTATTGGACATGGAGAACAGTATGATATCGCTTTCGGAAATCTGTATCTCTTTGTTCTCGGCGTGAGTGACAGAGCTGCTGATTTCGGTGAAAGCGTCAACACTGGATCTGTTTACAATCTTGATCTCGTAAGGCTTGAAAGAACCTTCTTCCCTCGACTTCACAAAGCCTTGCCAAGCTTCGAGAACAAGCAATGGACGGAATGTCTCCTGGTAATCAGCAACATGGCGGAAGGAATTAGCAACTTTNTGGAATTGCCAGTCTTTCGAGTTCGGTGGGTAGTCGCCTTCGTAGAAGAAGTCCCAGCCCAGAATTGTCTTGTGTAGAGGCGCGAGGTCTGGAGCAAGTCGAGCGCGCATGTCCTTGGCAGAACGGACACGTCTCTCGATTCTGACAGGTTGGTTACGCTGTTCGCGTTTCAAGCCAATGGCACCAGCAGCGTCGCTCTTGACAGTATTAGTTCGTTTCTTGCTGGGTTTGACACCGAACAGTTCAGCATCCAACTGGTCGTCTTCATCCTCGCTGCTCTCATCTGAGGAAACCATAACACCCTGACCCTTGGTTGAATGGTCTTTGCCTTCAAGGCCGATGCCTTGTAGACCTGAGCCTCCCTCTCGCTTAGCAGCAGCGATAGCTGCAAGATCTCTCTTGCGTTTGGCTTCCTGTTCTTGCTGGCGTTTGAGTCTGAAATTGTTTGGGTCTTGTTGTGCGATTGGAGTTCTGGTCGGCAGTACAGACTTCTTAGCGAAGTCACCGCGTGCTTTGAGCATCTCGGCAGTTGGCGAAGCGCTCGAAATGGCCCTCTTGAGAGCAGACTCGTCAGCGGCAGCTCTCCAAGTTTCCATGTCCAACGTTCTCTTTGGTTTGCTTGCTGACACCATATCGGCGGTACCTGATCCAGACGTTACCCAGGATGCAAGCGAGCCTTGCCTCTGAGGTTTGGAGATCTCGGCTACACCCTGCTCTTGAATTTCGCTCCCTACTCCGATATGTGCTTCAAGGGCTCGACGCAACTCGGCTTTTTGAGACATGCTGAGTTTAGTCTTGACGGTACCATTCAACACATCGTCAACAAAGATTGTAGAGTCCTCAGGCAGTCGCAGGTCGACCGATTCCAGACGCTTCATTATCTCGCAGGTAATGCTCACGGCCTTGCTAACCAGATACTCGTCTCTTAAGCGTAGCCACTTTGTGACATGGCCCGAGGCATCTCTAGGCATCTGAAGCAGTCCTTGTTCTACCTCCTGAGAAGTCTTGTGATCGCCAGAGGCAACGTTTGCATCGCGCAACGCCCCTGCGATAACGCTGTATTGGTTGAAAGCGTAGTCTGCAAAATCCATAGCGTCTCGGCAGAATTCTATCATCATGGCCTTGTCATGCCCAGCAAGACTCCATTGCTCCGTGTATCTGAACATACACCCTATGACGCTCCACAAAGCTTGCCATGTGTTCTCGGTGGCCTGGACTTCTTCTGCGCCGAGCTTACGGGACCGCAAGATACCATCTTGAGTACTGCAGAGACAGTCAAGAACGTCTCTTCCTAGTTTGAGAAGAGTTCTGCATGGCGAGAACATGTGGCTGCGAGCCACACCACGAAGAGTCGAGGCGACGGATTGGAGCGCCACCACGAAGTGGTTTTCCATGAGGTATCTCACAGCTTCTCTGCGCGAGTCCTGGGAGGCCATGCTCTTGATAACAGTTGCCGCAGACTGTTGAATGTCAGCATGACCTGAAAACACCGCATAGAAGAGACTTTGAGATGCACCAGGGCTGATCATCAAACCCTGGAGCTCCTTCGGTTCGAAGTCTTGTAACCTCTCAAAAAGCTCGGTGACATAGGTTGAAGCGCGCTGGTATCCGTTGTTCCAGCTCTCAGCATGCTTTGGAGCGCTAGCAGACTCTTTGGGGGCCAGCGGCTCCAGAAGCATAAGACGGCTCGCACCGATCAATATGGCTGATGCAAGGGAGATATCGCCCGGCTTGATACTTCTCACTGCAGCCTTCCAGATGGCCAGTGACGAGACGTTGAGGTCGAACCCAAGAGATTTCTGTTGCAAAATTGCGTCGCGTATCGATGCTAAGGAATGGCAGTCGAGAGAAAGAGCATTGCGAACAACATCGAGACCAAGCTCAGTCTCACGCGAGTGCGCCGGAGAATCTTTGAAGCTGTGAAGGTTTTCCAAGATCGTCAAGACATGCACACGAACGAGCTCAAGCAAGTCTGCCACAGTGGCACTACCTGCGCTGGTTCGGTTCATGATCTCCATCGTAGTGTTCATCACCTCCAAACCTTTGTGCCAACAAACAGTCTGCGCGTATCGCGAGTACTTGTCTGATTGTAGTCTTGTCATGAGTTGCTGTAGCACGGCACGACATGCGGGAGCCAGGTTTGCAGGCTTGATGGACTGCACAAAAGGGTCAACCCATTCCAGGAGGGCTTCAAGCTGTAACGGCTTGTCTTCCTCGGTAGTCATCATCGGCCTGTCGATGGAAGGGCTGTTAAGGATCTGTTCCACGACAGCCTGTGGAGGGACGGCAGCCAGTGCCTCCCAGACGTCCGCTGGTGATTTCCTCAGGAGAGCACTGAAACTGCCGACAATGTTTCCATATCCATCGAATGAGAGTTGAAAATGGTCGAGGGCCAGCTTGTAGATGTCCATGTCCAGGGCTCGAAGACGATGTGTGATGAGGCTCTTGTCGAGTTTCTCAATGATGACTCTGGCGCCTTCCCAAAAGATAGGCAAGAATTCGCGATCGATGTTGACAGGAATGACACGACCCATAGCAGCATTCAGAGTATCGCGGACCGTCCAGTCAAACTCGATGCCAGTAATGGGACGCTTGAACTTTGTCCAGCCTCTGAGAGCCCAGGCAGACCTCTCCTTGTTTTGACTGAACAAAAAAGAAGTCAGGGCTGGTGTATATTCAGGTAATGTGATCTTCTTTCTTGTTTGGACTAGACGGAAGGGTTTGTCGAAGTGTTGTTGGAGGAGAGATTCGTTCTGTAGAAATGCTGTGCAATGCATTGACTCGAAAAGGGCATACATCTCCTCCTGGGGCAGACTGGCGATGGAGCGTTCTTGGGGAGCGAGATCGAGAAGGGTGTGGGTGGCGCTGTCTAGGCCGGCGGCAATGCGTTCGGTATTCATCTGATCAAATACTTGCATGAAGGAAGCGACCACGTCGGCATCGTACTGCTTTTCTAGGTCGTGCTTCAATTCCTGCCTTCCGCGATGGTACTCACGGACACAGATAGTGCAGCGTTGGAGCTGAAGTTTGAGCAAGCTCTTGAGAGCAGACCCCAGTTGTAGTGCGGCTTCTCCATCGAAAGCAAGGATCTGGCAGGCCTGCAGGACTTTCTTGGTCAACTGCCGCGCCTCGTCGACCTTTGCTTGTCTGACCGTCTTTTGTGCCTCTGTTTCCTGGGAAGTTGCATTGGGGTTGTCTTCGTCGAAGTATACGGAGGCGTCGTCGTCGGATGTGCGCGGACAGAACCAGTGCTGATTACTGGGGAGAGCTTTGAGTTCCCTGGACAGTCAAGTCAGCAGGCGATCGCGGCGCAGAGCAACAGGGCAGAAGGGTGTCTGTCTTACTCAATTTCCGCCACAACGTCGGCCATTGCAAAGTTCACAGGACGTCGTCCTGACTGCGCATTTGACGTTTATGGATCCTTGAGTCTAGGTCCGGTCAAGATCTCATGACCACGCGATCGAATGTTTTGGTATCGGTTGGGTTTGCTATTCGACCAAGGGTGCCAGCAGTGAAGAAGAGCGACGGTCAAAGTATTGATGGTGTCGGCCGAGAGACTGCGGTTACTGGAGAGTGTTGTTCCAAGAGTTGTGGTGACGACAAGTGTGTCGTCAAAAGTTGTAGGCGGAGCGTCAACAATCACTTTGGTTGCTCGGGGGTCTTTGCTGCCACGGCGGTGATGGAAGAAGAAACACGAAGAGCGCGTCTAGACGTGCGTTCGTCGTGTTTGGCACTAATAGAGTGTCCGCTTTGAGCAGAACTGCATGGCACGGCTTTGGTCTGTTGATGACTCGACTCTCTCACTTTGATCATGGTTCGATGAGTGATCAATTATTTCGATGCAAGGAGAGTGTACATATGGATGTCGCATGGAAGCTTCTTGCATGTCTGGTAGATACAGAAACGGCAGGCTGGAATGGTCGACGCTGCTCTCGCTGGACCTGCTTGCAAACATCTAAACTTCATGTATTCATACGGTGGTCGACCACAGGAGTTCTGGGCTAGGAAACTGGGTGTTGTGTTGATATATCTATGAGCACGAGATAGCTCTGAGCAGAATGCTCAGGACGCGCAAACTTGTCTGTCCTTGTTGAAGGTCTGACAGAGCGATGCCTGAAGAACGGTCCGAGACACATGCAAGTGCACTCGTGTTGTTGTTTGGACAGACCACGACTGTGGTGTGGCAGTATGTACCAATTTCCGTTTAAGGGTTGCGAATTGCGCCTCGAGTGTTGCACTGAGGGGTTTACCGCAGATAGGTTTTGAACAGAGGACAGAATGACGTTCTCAGGCGGCCCTGACAGCGACCAACTTGTGGCTTCGGAAGCGACAACAAGAACAAACTAGAAGATACTGTCAAGGTGAAGTGAAGACGGAGCCCTCGAGGTGTTCGCATGAGACGGTCTTTTTACTCCGGTTTAGGAGGAATGAGGATGTGACAAGAGCTCGGGCCAGTCCGCCAAGCATCTGCTCCTTCCACATATAACCTAGAGTATTCCCAATTCCACCTTTCTCTGTCGAGGTACGACTCTAGTAATCCGTGATTCCATCACATTGCCCTCTTGAGAAACCCCGCATATTTCGCAATATTAGACTCAGACCCCGACAGTCCCAAAGACACCCACCATGGCAGATCAAATCACTGATCCTCAGGACGGCAACTCGCCCTCTGCCCACGACGACAGCATTGCGCCCGAACAGAGAGGCATCAAGAGACAGCGCACCTCCAACGCCGCGCCCGCCGACGACGATGACGACGACGACGACAAGCCTGGCCGCGAGAGAAGAAAGATCGAAATCAAATTCATCCAGGACAAGTCGCGTCGTCACATCACCTTCTCCAAGAGAAAGGCCGGCATCATGAAGAAGGTCAGTCGGCTCCTAGCCCTCACGCGCGACGCGACGTGTCGCACACCTCTTTAGCCCAACTCGGCCTTTACTGACACGCTGCACCCAGNNGCGTACGAATTGTCCGTCCTCACTGGCACACAAGTCCTTCTGCTCGTCGTGTCCGAGACTGGTCTCGTCTACACCTTCACCACCCCCAAGCTCCAGCCGCTGGTGACCAAGGCCGAGGGCAAGAACTTGATCCAGGTACATCCTTGTTTACCACGCCCTGTTTGTCCGCGTCATTACTAACGCCGTCGCCAGGCATGTCTCAATGCACCCGAACCTGCCGACTCGAACGGCGTCGACGGCGAATCGACTGTCGAGTCCCCCGAGGACACACACGCCAATGTCCCTGCTCCAGCCGCCGGCATGCAACCTCGCGCTGCTGGCATGCCCNCCAACCAATACGCCATGACTCCCGACCAGCAGCAGGCCCTGCACTACCAAGCATATCTTCAACAACAGCAGACCGGCGCCTATCCCATGTCTGGTGCACCTATCCCTGGTCGTCACCCCGGACACCAATAGAGGACACGTTGAAGAGACTACAGACGAACCGTCAGCTCTCTTATCATTGCTCCGACATAATGACACGTGCGACGCGGAAACCGAAGAGTGATTTTATTGGTGCCATGGATTGATGGAACGAATTGCCATGCTCGGAGAGCTGGCTGGGCGAGGCGAATTGCGGCGTAGCATCGGGATGGTTTCTCTTAATTTCTGTTTTATCCTCTTTCCTTTTTCCTTCGCTTCATGCCTTGTCGCAAGGCTCCATCTTAGTCTTTGCAAGAAAAAAGGCACCGAAGGCGTCTCTTTTCACTTAACACGGCTGACCCTTGTTTTTCTTTGCTTTTCATCTACCAAAATCAAGAGACAGGTCGGGTCGGCCTTGCAGCCAGTTTGTGGGTTCTTGTATCATAGTCAAAATCAAGATCGAAGACTTATACTTACTGTGGACTGCTTTCATCCTCAAGTGTATCGTGGAAGATGCAAGAGATCAACAATCTTGCCAAATATACCACACGAATCCCCAGTCTTGTCTTTTACATTGGCTCTCACATCTTTCTTGGATGGCAACTTCTTCGAACTGTTGGCAATCTGGCCTACAGAAGCCATGTAAATACGCTCATTTTATGCATGCAGAGTCGATGCTAATCATCTAATAGCAATGTCTATGGTCATGATCCAGTAGGTGTAGGTATCCGAGGACTTCCGGTCGGTTTCTCCATCCTGGCAGGCGCTTGCATCGTCGTCTAGCTTCTCCCAGTAGTTCTACCTACAAGAACAGTCTTTCCATCCTCTCTTTAGAAGGAGCTTGGTCTGGACATGTTTGTATGTTCCTATAGCTACACAAGTTGGATATTTCAGCACAAAGGGAGAATAGTCAAAGAATCAGAAAAACACAGTAACATTGCAGCATACGTCAATTCCTTCGTAAAGAACAGTTTGAGATCAGCTATGTAGCATGCGGACCACGATCACTTTCTTCTTCCCGCTCCTGACCTCGCCATCGCGTACGCCACCAGTCGACAAGCTGCTCTGATATGCTTNNTTCGTGTCTGTACGCCGCTACGTCAAGTCGTAGCGGCTCGGAACGACTTCTGAAATGCGCGTGGTTCGGAGGGTCCGTGATAGACCTTGACATCTTGGGAGGCGCCGGCCGTCGGCTGTCGAGCAATGGGGCAACCTCTGGGTTTGAGCCTAGAGACTCACGGCGAGGTACAGTACCGTAATAACGCTCCTCATCTCCCAGCTCGTCCCAGATGTCTTCTACTTCACGAGCGTTGCTGCCACGTCTGCGTTTCTTGCCAATCATGAGAGCAGAGTCTCGTAACGTGTGTCTGCGCATTAAGGGCGCGGTCTCCGAAGAGCGCCTGCTGCCCGCTTCGTGTTCGTGGTCATCGACGAAGCCCATGCCAGGTGCCAAAGCAGAATGGGGAATCTCGCCTCCTGCGGGTACGGCCGCGGCGTCTTCTTCGCTGAGACGCCAGCTGAGCGCCAGCACACCTGCCAACAAGACAACTGTGCCCAAAGCTATGAGGCCAGCATAGAGTGGCGACAGTTGATCAGCCTGACGGAAGTAGATGAGACCGTCAAGAATTGCTATAATGTTGTAGACGCAAAAGACGAAAGGATAGAGGATACTTGTGGTGACCAGCTTCAGACCAAGATGGAGGTAATACAGCTGGGTGAGGGCGAAGAGGAGAAAGAGCAGTAACAGTAGCCAAGACTGGTAACGATCGAACTGGTTTTTGTGATCGACAATGGTACGCACGAGCAGTTCCACGGCGCTTTTGGCCAAGAGCAAGGCATGGGCTGATAGAACGCCAGACACGAGACCATAAGCCATGCCACGCAGTAGCCTGAAGCGCGGTCTCTGTATTTGCTGGGCAGTCAAGAAGAAGGCAGTAGTGGAATCGACAAGCAAGATGGCGACAACCAGAAATAGAGTCAGGGTCATCCAGACAACAAAGTTTGGGAAGACGAGCAGCCTCAGGAGTTGGTCTAGCGAATGTGAGGGTTCTGGGAGAGCAGAGAAGCGAGAGATCAGAACGGCGCCAGCAGCGACAAGAAGGGTGCCCAGAGCAGTACGACGGGTGAAGGGTTCATGGAGGAGCAGGGTGGCCATGAGGGCGTTGAAGACGAGGCCCGAGGCTTGTAGTGTACTGAGCAGAGGTAGTGGTAGAGTGGTGATTTGGATCGAGGAGCCGACAATGTTGCTGAGCAGGAAGAGCAGCATGCCGAGTTGCCATCGTCGTCGGCGGTACGGGGCGCGGCGGGGAAGGTGTTGGTCCTTCTCGTCCTCTAGCATGTGCGACTTGCGCTGCAAGGTGAGGCCGACGGATTGGACGCATGTGGAGATGAGGCCGACGACGATTCCCAGCTAGATTGTCGGGTCAGACGAGCGGTAAGGTTGGCAGGTATAGGGACGCGACTTACGCCAAGAGTGGCACCAGGCGACAGCGAGGCCATAGTTGTGGGGACAGAGAGGTATGGGTGTTGGAGGGAGAGACGGCGGGTGCTGGGATTATCAAGATGGTCGCGGCGACATGTTGGGGCGAGGGAGAGTGCAGCAGGGGGGCGTGGTCGAGGGGCTCGGTGTCGTGGTCTGGCGGGTATTAGTGGTAGCGGTGGTAGAGTGATGCGGCTGTTTGGCTTTGGGCTTGGACGTGATTGCGGAGAGACTTCAACGTCACTCCAAGACGCTCCAGACAGCCAATTCCCATCAACTCCCTCTCCCTCAGGCCCTTACACACCACCCACATAGCCACCGCCGCCATGTCGCAAATCCACGCCATGTCCGACGACCAGGTATCCCCTTCCGTCTAACTGTCAAGCTGCGACGCCCTTCTGATGAGCTCGTCGCCTACAGGTCGCCTCGGAGCTGCGCAAGATGACTGCCTTCATCCGTCAAGAAGCCCTGGAAAAGGCCCGCGAGATCCACCTCAAGGCCGACGAGGAGTTTGCCATTGAAAAGTCCCAGCTCGTGCGCAACGAGACCCAGTCCATCGACTCCCAGTACGACAAGAAGTTCAAGCAAGCCGCCATGTCCCAACAAATCACAAAGTCCACCCTCTCCAACAAGACCAGACTGCGCCTCTTGAGCGCTCGCCAGNAGTTGCTCGACGACCTGTTCGAGCAGGCCAACAACAAGCTCGCCGACATCACCACCGACGACGCCAAGTACCAGGACATTCTCAAGAACCTCATTCTCGAGGGTCTCTACGCCTTGAACGAAGCAAAGATTTCCGTCCGCTGCAGGTCAAAGGATGATGATGTTGTTCGCAAGGCTGCCGACGCTGCCCAGGCAGAGTACAAGGAGAAGATGAACGGCCGCGAGACTGAAATCAAGATTGACGACAAGGACAAGCTGCCTGAAGAAACGTCTGTTCACTCACATGCCTACAAAATCCCTATCCACTAACCCACTCGCAGATCCGGCGGTGTCACCATCATCAACTCGACCGGCAGAATCGACATCAACAACACCTTCGAGGAGCGTCTTCGTCTGCTCCAATCCGAGGCCCTCCCCAGTGTGCGAGCCACTCTTTTCGGCGAGAACAAGAACAGAAAGTTCAGGGATTAAATCCTAACCTCTTGCTCCCCACCTAATCTCTGTCCCACGTCCTCTTTTGCATACCTAGGTATCCGGAGCCAGCGCCATCTGTAGATATCGCTTTTCTTTGCTTTCTGTCTTGTACGCAATATACCTCATTACATCCACCCGTGCTGTCTCCTGTTTCTCGCCATCAACGCTTGAGCCAACAATCTCAGCTAGGCAGCATCGCTGCTGATCTCGACCCCATTTCCCATAGCCGTGTCCTGCTCACGTCTTGCGACAAAGTTTCTAATCATGTCGCTTGTGCCCTCAGCCGCTCCGAATATTCCTTTTTTGGGCTTCGGCCTGGTCCTTGCTGCGAACTCGAGTCTGTACGACAGCTTCTCGATCGCCGTCTTGCACTCGGTTCTTCGCATGTGCGCCGCTCCAGAGTCCCGAATGTTGAACGCTATCGACCGTAACTCTTCCACTAATCCATCTATGCCCGAGTTGAAGTTGCTTTCTTCCGCCGACACTGGTGACCTTACTACCGTCGTGTCTGTGTTGATTGTGTTATCGGTCTTGGATGTCGCTTCTTCACCACGAAATTCGAATTTGGAGAATCCAAGTCCAATAGCTACGTTCAGTGTATCGAACCGAGCTGCCAATTTCTGGAAGTCGGTATTGTCTCTAATCCTAAACGTTCTATTCTCTTGAAGACATAGCGTCAACGTCTTCATGGTCGCCAGGTCGTCGAGGTCGTCATCGAGATACGTGTTGGACTTGAGGAATGATGCCAATCCCAGACGCCGCTTGAAACCATGCGATGCGCTCGTCGACGAGGAGAGGGACCCAATCAGATGTTGTATCAGGATAGGGTTTGGGATGTGTGCGCGAATGCGCTGTCCAATGTGTTCGACCTTGGAGNNTAGAGATGAGTACGAGCCTGAGAATGAACTTGTAGCCGGGTGTAGACATACCGTTGTCATTTGAATAGAAGGCGTGAGATCAGCTTCGAGCAAGTTTGCAATGCAACTTTGAAGTGCTAGTTGGGTCTCTGCCTTCTGTTCTAGTTGCGGGTCCACAAGTAAGAGCATCAAAGGTGTGAGCCAGCTCCTCCGTTCAGCAATAGGCAGTCTTTGNTAGTTGGTCAGCCAATGGTGGTACAGAAATGGTACAGAAAAGCAATGGTGAGCTTACCTGTTCGCAAGTTTCATCAAGAGCACACACGCCCAATCGAGGCTCAGAGGCATGTCCTCTACGTAAGGTCTTTGATGAGCAGGAGGAGGCCTTGATGACATGTCGGAAAACAGATCTGGCTCGAGATCCTCTCTGCCTGCTCGCAGAAGAAACTGTCGACGTAGGTGGTCGGTCGTAAAGGAAGTGCTAGAAAACGAGTATTCTAACGCACTCACATAGGCACTAGCCAGGCCGTCCTCGAGGTCTTGGAGTAGTTCGGACAGCATCCACTGGACAAGCTCGTCAGGCAGGGCAGATACGCGAGCCATATCTGCCACGAATCCACTTGTGAATGATTGTTCCCTCATACTTTGATCCTGGAGCAAGCTTGTCCAATCCTGTGTAAAGAGAGTTGTGTCGGGAAACGGCTTGGACAGGTGTGTTCTAGGGTCGGCATGTCTGAAGAAAGGATACTGAACATGCTTTTCCAGCAGATCGTTGCGTTCGATCGCGCGCACGACACGCTCCCTTGTCTCATCATCGCCGTCATCTGCCTGCAGATGCGCGGCGAACTCCTCGGCATTCATGTCAGACGTCTGTCTAAGCTCCTGTTCTTGACGTGCTGTCAAATCCATTTCCTGTCTATATTCGTCCTCGTACTCTTGGATCTTTTGGATAGATTTGGCATCCCTGTTGTGAGAGGCGACCAGGGAAGCCATGCTGAACTTGTACTTCTTTCGAGAAGGTTGGGCCAACTTGGACTTGGAGATCGATGGCCTGTCACGACGAGTGGAGCTCCTCAGCTCACGCGCAGAGTTGGAAGGACGTTGTGGGGTCTCTGAAGATGTAGCAGGCGGGGTCATCTTCAGGCGCTTTCGTCGGATCAATTCGTCGATGTCATCCAAGGGATCTGAATCAGCATCAATGCTGTCGGAGTCCGAGTTTGTCACAGCCAACATGCCGTCTCGAATGATGCGTTTACTAGAGGATTGCGAGCTGATCGGAAGGCTTGATAGAGACGAAGAAGACACGGAGGGATCCATGGTTGGCTGCTTTTTGGGGACGGTCGGCGGAGGTGAGGGAGGGCTAGGGCTAGACTCGGGCGACGTGAGAGGGCTTAGCTCTCGTGGGATGCGTGAGGTGGGTGCATGGTACACAGGCGGACTTGAAGGTATTGGCGTAGGGATGGGATCGTCTATTTTTGTCTCCTTGGAAGGCAAGACCTG